>PVKE010019095.1:0-13470 GCA_004027555.1 Craseonycteris thonglongyai | reverse complement strand
GTGTAGCCCCACTTCTTCAATTGCCAATATGAGATTTATTGAGAATGTTGCTTATATATCTCTCCTCCACTTGGGTTTTTCCCCCCTCTGAGTTTCTGGGCTTCTCTGAGGCAGTGCGGATGGACTCCCACAATCAGCTCCCAAACTGATGCAGAAGGAAAATGGGCTTGTCATTGTCCCATTTCCATCAAGTCACTGCTTATCTCTAAAGCTCAGACAATACCATCAAAAGCCGAAACAATTTCATATTTGTTCCCAGCAACTGCATTTTCTTGAAAAGGAACCACAACCTCACAGATCAAGTCTCCTTTGCTTTCTCGTTTGCTCAACACGCCGTTTTAATGAGCACCCAAAGTGGAAACCACTGTGGAAGACACGTTTTCTTCCTCTCCCGCACTAGGTTTCCCAATGCCACCCCTCCTCACACCCTGATGCAAAGCCACGCATGCCACAGACAGAGTCACCATGCTCCCTCTGGTTCTTAGACACTTCGAAGACCAGCCTGCTCAGTGGCCAGAGGCTCTCTCCCTGCTTGCTGACCATGAGGGTCCCCACATTTCCCCTCTGTGCTCTCCCCTAGGCCTGCACACGGAGAAGCTGACTCCTAGCAATGGAATTGTCAGAGGCGCAAGTCCACAGGACACTGCTCTCCAGCAGAGGGGCTGAGCGAGTTCAGTGACACACCTGCCACACACCAACACCATTCCTCTTGAGAGAAACCCTGGCAATGTTGTAAATTCAGAAAAACACAGCAATGAATTGGCCCCGAGCCATGCCAGAAAGTCAGGGTAGATCAAATCTCCTTGCTCACCGTCTGCAGCCTTAATTACGGAACCACTGTGCTCATGATCCATCCTTCTTTGCAGGCTGTGCATGTGGAGAGACCGCAGGACACTTAACATTCAACGTTGGGGTTATGGGGCTCCCAGGAAGATACCCTTGGAACTCTCTGAAGTATGTGTTAAGCCAAGGGTGAACATACAAGGGCTGTCCAGAAAAAAAAAAAAAAAAAAAATCTAGGCATCAGGGCCTCTAGTTTTCACATCACACGGCTGGATACTGGTACTTTCTGGACAGCCCTTGTACCTTCAGCTGGTAAGAGTTATTTGAATGAAAAGCATGGGATAAATGCAGCTCCTTATCATTATCATCAAGCAACTGTCCAGGTTGAGCAAAGCTTGGTCTCTGTCCCCTCTCCTTCCTGGAGTGAAGAAAATGACTGAATGTGTCCCTTTCTGGCGGCAGCAAATTATGCAAGCCAGGACAAAATGTTGAGCCTTGATGTTTTGAGCCCACGGTCGTTCATAGGCAAAGTGCCCTCGTCTCTACTTAAGAATTCTTAGAAATTCTCCCACAAACCAGGTTTTGACCCAAGTCCTGCCAGCCAGAGCAAGTGGCCCCCTGTCCCCGCGGAACCATCAGAAGTTACTCACCTTTGTTGCTGGCACTGAGGGTAGTAGAAGCAGCAGTCTGGGGGCACAGAGGGAGGAGAGAGACCCGCAGGCATGAGGCTGTACAGAGGACTCGCAGGAAGAGTGCGGGCAACCGAGGGCCCCTCAGCTGGCTTCTCTTAAATATAAACTCAGACACGCTGATGGGCGGCACCTGGGAAGAGAGGGGCAGCACATGCCACGTAACTAAGGCGATTCCTAACATTTCCAATAAGGGCCCGGGGTTCCATGTGGACCATCTATTGCTGGCTGCAAACAGCAGCTCATAGAAGCGTGGGGTTGGGCAGTGGGTCTCAACTCAGCATGCAACAGCGTGGCCTGGAGGAGTTTCAAAATACAGATTTCTGGGCCTAGAGTTTCTGAGTCAGGAGGTCTAGGTTTGGGTCTAAGAATGTGCTTTATTGGCAGGATTGTAGGTGATGCTGATTCTGCTAGACCAGGGAAGATACTGGGGAAGGGTAAGAAGCCAGAGCTGAAAAGGAGGGTAAGGACTGGAATGGTACCACGGCTGCTGACCTTAGTCACCTTCAGCAGGTCGCCTGCCCTTCCTGGGCCTCCACTGAGATGTTGGAGCTAGATGCATGCCTCTCAAAGGGCGTCTCGTTTCATCTGCACCTAATGCACCCCGGAGCTTGGTGAAATGCAGATTCCTGGGCCCGCGCCCAGGTATCAGAATCCTTGTGTTTATAATCACTGAAGTTGGAGCACCACTAAACTACGTAACTTCTAGTGTTCCTATTAGCTCAAAGATGCCACAAACTCTGATGATGAAAGAAAAAACAACGTGGTCATCTGCTTCTGAAGAGACAATCACCAGCATCTGTGTGTGTAACTAAATCTTGGGGATTAAAATCTAGATGGGTTATTTTAAAGCAACATATGAATGCTGGCTGCATAGTAAAATTGCCTGTATTGCTCATAAAACAAAACACATGCACAGATCCCCAAGTTTGAGTCCACGTTTCTACAATCAGAGTGGAGGCGAGAGAGGTAAGACAACCGAAGGGGAAAATAGTTTGAGGCCAGAGAAGAACAGACATTGCAATTAAAATCCAAAGGTCTACCTGGTAGAATATCTTCTTGTTCAGGTGGCTGGGGTGGGGGTTGGGGGGGGGGGGCAGTGGAAGAGAGATTAATCTTTATTCTATTAAGGTCTTCACTTAATAGAATAAAAACTATGGGACAGCCCACATACTGAAGGTGATCTACTTCACTCAAAATCTATCCATTTAAATGTCCATCTTATCAACAAAAACACCCTCACAGAAACATCTGGAATAATGTTTGACCAAATACCTGAGTTCTGAGGCCCAACCCAACCCACACATAAAACTGACTTTCATATTACCCTATAATCTACTATACAGCATATTTATTGTTATTTTTTAAAAAGGTTTATTTTATTGTTTTTGACAGGGAGAGAGAGAGAGAGAGAGAGAGAGAAGGGGGAGGCGGGGGATCCAGAGCAGTCTCCATAGTTGTATGTCATCAGTTCAACATGGTTTCGTTCCACACAGGTGGGCGGGGGCTGTGCAAGGCGGGAACCAGGCCAGGGGCCTCCCTCATGGGAGGCACACCCCCATGAGCTGGGGGCCGAACTGGGGGACCTCCTACACAGGAGCTCGCCCTGGTGAGAGCTAAACTGGGGCCACACCCTAGTTCAGCATATGGGTCCACATGGGCCAGGGCCAGGACTGGGACTTGATCCTCAGACCCCGGGGCTGCAAAGCAAGCGCTTGACCCGCTGAGACATCCCGGGTTCCCCTATTATGTTCATCTGTCTCACACGGATAGATGGCAAGCTGCCCCCACTGGAGCAATGTTTGTCTGTTTCTAATGTGCCCTCAGAGTCTGAAACAACACTTGATACACTATGGGCACACAATAACTATCTATTAAATAAATCTTTTTCATCGTCATTATCCTCCTTCTTACCTTCATCCAATGTCAGATGGTTACTTTTGGAATAAAGAGAACTTAAACCCCAATCTACTACTCCTTAGACCCCGTGCCCTTCCCATTTCTATAATAGAAAATTCATCTTCAAACATATCTTTAAGCGCCAGGCTTCTTCCAAATAAAGTGGGTCCTTCTGATTTGTTGAACAGAGTCTATGTTCTTTAAAATGCGAGGATCACCCTTGGGCTGGGCCATGGCTGTTCTCTCTTCTACTACAGAGCCCCTGAGGGCTTCTCTCCAGACTGGTGAAGGCATATTTCAATTCTCCTGTTCCCAACAGAAAGCTGGGATCTAAGCAGCCCAGAACACAGATAAGAGAGCTAATTGGAAATTATTTTCAGCTTTAATATCCCTTTTATATCTTGGCTGTCTGAATTATGGTGTCCACATTGCCAAGATTCACCATGACAGGCTGTGGCTCATTTGGTTTCTTTGCCTCCTGCTTTCCCATCTCAGATTCACAGCCTTGAACTTGCTGGTTATTTATGGATAATTCCCGGGCAGAGCTTTCAGCGGTAAAGGAGGAGTGCTCTGATCAGGATATCCATAACCTGTTTCAGGAAGATGTTTTAGTAAATGACTGCCCAATTCTGTCAGAGAAGAGCAGAATGAAAATTGATACACCCTTTTGAAAACCAACTGGCAACAACATGTGTCAAGAAATTTAACAGTGACCTTATTCTTTGACTCAATAATTTCAAGTTAGAGAATCTAGTCTAAATGTCAAGAAAGATTTATACCCAACGATGTCCATCATGGTATTTGTTCTAATAACAAGCATGGGTAACAATTTAAATGCCCAACACAGGGTTTTGCTTAAATTACAGCCACTAAATAGAGTAAAAACAGACACTCTAAATATTATCTACACAGTTTCCAACATGGAGATAAAACTCTTCATTACGTTTTAGTGAACATTCAGTGTAGAGAATTATTTTGTAACATATGATTCAATATAAAACCAAAGAAAATATAGTCTAAAGGAAAGACTGGGAAAACCACAAAGTTAACATTGTTTTTATTTGATAAAGATATTGTGAGTCATTTTTTTTTCTTTTAACTTTCCCAGTTTTCAAATAGAATACATATATACATGAGTACAGGAAACCCAGCAAGGACTAGAGCAGTGCCCGGAAGGGGCAAGAAGAGAGGTGGTCACCCACCAGGGCAGCTGTTAGCAGAGAGCCACCTTACAGGAGATAGGTCCTTATGTAGAGGGATATAGACAGCCCACATCACCCCGCCGGCTCTCACTCTCTTTTTTTTTTTTTGTTTTTTTGTTTTGTTTTGTTTAAGATTTATTTTATTGTTTTTGACAGAAAGAGAGAGACAGAGAGAAGAGGGAAGGCCTAGAGCAGTCCACACTGTTGAATGTCATCAGTTTTCAACATGGTTTTGTTCCACACTGGTGGGTGGGGGGCCACGAGGGCAGGAACCCAGGCGGTGGGCCTCCTGCATGGGAGGCATGTCCCTGTGAGCTGGGGGCTGAACCAGGAGCCGAGAACTGAACTGGGGGCTACACCCCACATGGGAAGCACACTCCAGTTCAGCATATAGGTCTGCACAGGCCAGAGCTGGGATTCGATCCTCAGTCCCTGGGGTTGTGAAGCGAGCACTCAACCCACTGAGCCATCCCAGCTTCCCCATTTCTCCCTCACTCTTATCCTACCTGCTTACCTCCTGCCAGACAGAACCAAACTGGAAACCACCGAGCAAGGAGCCCACAGGGAGGCAGAGAAAGGCAAAAGTCAATATGAATGGGGCAAACTGAAGAAACCCAGCTCCGGAGAGCGGGGGTCTATGATAGCCCTTAGAATGGCCTTGAACCATGCACTTGGAGGGTCTGAGGAAGTAGTGCTCCCTGGAGGAGGCCATTCCTCAGCAAGGCTCTGAAAACTGGGGAGCACTTCCTCAGAAGGAGCAGCATGAGATGTGCACACAGAGGAAGCAGCCTTGGTAGAGGTCTCTACACGCAGAGAGTATTTGCCTCTCTGTATTTTCATGTCTCTAGTCTCTCCTGCTCCCTCCAAATCCATAGCAAGGTCCCTGGAGAAAGGAAGGCCCCCAAGGGACCATCAGAGGAAATGAGCAGGAGGCTGAGAGTACATGAGGCTGAAGAGTTACATCAGGGGGAAGCTACTGGTGTGTTTTACACTGGGAAATGGGGAGGCCAACTTTACTGGGTGCTTGGTGATATTAAGGGAAACCTGACACTCGAATGAAAAAAGCGCCAGGAGTCACAGATTTTTAAAAAATCATCAAATCAGGTTCTGGCTTGAGAATTATTCCATTCCCTTGTGGAGTCTTGTCTAACCTCTGTACTTATTTATTATGAAGAGATACAAGTACTTAGCTCTAGGAGAACAGTCTATATCTGTAACTTCCAGCTTCTTAAAGGGCACCTCATTGCTTGTGCACAGCCTCCAACCTCCCTGGGGCCTGGCAGGGCTGAAGAGCTAGGCTCCTGTAATTTGATGATTCCTTAATGTTATAGAGAGCTGTAGGAGTCACGAAGTGCCATGAAGGCAAACAAAAGCCCATAGGCAGGGGATCCCTGCCCTACTTTGTGAGTTTGTACTTGGTTCAGAAAACAGCTTTTGAGGTTCTCTACCAGATGGGAAAGTTGCTGTGCTTCCATTGTCATGCAAAGTCACATTGTCCTGGTTCAAAAGCAGTCCTTGCATAGGAGTCCAATGGAAAACCCAAATCCTAAAAGTCCACCCGCAGGGGGTTGCTGACTCCAGCTGGAGAACTGAACTTCTCTTCCTCTGTCGCTGTGCTAATGTGCTAAAGTCAAATGCCCTAAAGTCAAATGCCCCTCTGTGATCTTTAAACACACGGCCACTGAATAACATCAGGATGCCCATTTGGCAATGAATCATGAGGGAGGGGCAGGGAGCCAAAGCAGGCATCAGCAGGCATTATATATATGGGTTCTAATGGGTGGCGAGTCCTATCTCAGGAAGCTATGTCCGGAAGCTTCTCCAGTCACCTTGGAAAAGTCACTGCATTTCTCTGGCCTCTGTCTGCCCATTTTAAATATCAATATAGTGTATTTACTTATTCACTCATTTAACAATATGTATTGAGTGACTCCTCTACGCCTGCCACAGAGCTCATGTAAATACAGCAATGACCAAAACAGACCAAAGTCTTTGCTCTCATGAAGGATCTATGTCAGTGAGGGGAGTAGGCCATGATCAGAATGAATCAAAGTAGAGTATGCAGTATGTTAAATGGTGTTACGTGCAGTGGAGTAAGATACAGCAAGGGAGTGTTAAGTGGGGTGTGATTTTCAATAGTATAGGCAGTCAATAGGGAAGATCTCAATGAGGAGATGATACTGCCATAAAGACCTGATGTAGGTAAGAGGCTGAATTGTGTGGATAACTGGGTGAAGTTTGTGCAGAGGCCCTGGGACAGGAGTATGTCAGGCATGACTGGAAAACAGTCTGGAGCTCCAGTAAAGGGGGCGGGGAGATAATAGAAAATGTGGTCAAAGAGAGAACAGGGAGCCAGTACCCTACAGCCTCACTGGTCACTGTAAGAATTTGGGTTTAACAGTTAGTGACACATAACATCCGTTGACTTCTGTGCTACTTTTGTGTTTTTCTGAAACAAAGAAAATTGGAATGAACATTTACCATCTGTAACTCTATGCAAGGAAGAAAGGAAGGCTGCATTTCTCCAGCCTTGCCAATACTGGGTAAGATTTTATAAGTGGGAATGGTTCCTGCACTTGTCAGAACACTTGCTTGCTCTTGTCTGTCACTTCCACCCAATCCCACCTGGTGGGTCTCCCCTTGGTGTATAAGCTGGCCATTCTCCTGTGGTGTATTTTGCCTTTGTGCCCTGACAGCTGGCTTCATGGCCTGCTCTGGGGACCCAGTTCTGCTCAAGGCTTGGTGGAGGGAAGGGTTGGGAAGGGAGAGAAGCAGGTCTAATCAGCGTCAAGTGTAGGGTCCATTCTCCCAG
Source organism: Craseonycteris thonglongyai (assembly GCA_004027555.1). NCBI lineage: Eukaryota > Metazoa > Chordata > Mammalia > Chiroptera > Craseonycteridae > Craseonycteris > Craseonycteris thonglongyai. The sequence continues at coordinate 6,085 of PVKE010019095.1, read as the reverse complement.
CCCATTTTCCTAGACTGCCCTGCCTTTGGCAGAGTATTGGGTTGCTTCCTTGGATATTAAAAATGCTGTTACTGTTACTACATTGAACTAGTGAGCCTGTGTACATTCTTCATTGGTGCAAGACTATGGAAAAGGATACATTCCAATATTTGTTCACCTTTAAATTGTCTGGTCTTCAAGACAAAGGATCTACAGGTTATAAAGAATAGAGGAGAGGAATATTGTTTATAGACTTATAAAACCTAAAATGATGAAGCACATATTATAAAGTTCAGCTGCAAGTGTGGTTTTGTGTTGATACAAAAACAGTTTCAGTTATGAAATGAAGAAACATGCATTCCAGGCTCAGTTCTACACCTAATCCATTGTGGATCATTTGAAAGAACGTTTAATTACGTACTCTGCACTGCCTCTTGTCTGTAGAAATGGGGAAAGTTCCTACTCATTTCCTTACTCGCTCCACTGGTTTTCTATGAGGATTGGTGAAGTAATATAGGTTAAAAGTATTTGCAAGAATAAAACAATTATACCATATTCACGTGCATATTATTACTTTTACTATTATTGTAATAACTATGTAATATTTTTCATTTGTACTTGGGGGTACTGAATGTAGTTTGATCATCAAATCCCTAAAGCCAAATCTCATCACAATTCAAACTCCACCTGCCTGGAGGGTTCTTCCTAAGCCCGTCAACAGTATGTTCATGATAGTAATGACAGTAAGAAAAAAAAATAATAACAATACACAAAAAATAATGTAGAAGAGGGGTTCTGGAGGTTTAATTCAGTTTGAGAAAAAGACTTGCATACCAGTAGCAAACAATGCAAGATGCTCTGCAGTGCAGCTAATTTGTACAGTGTAAAAATAAATGTTCCAGGCACTTCCAAGAGGAAAAGAAACAAAGTGGATTGGATTTCTGGGGAGAAGTGCCTTCTGCTCTCGTTCCTCCTTGGGAAACAGAGGCAACCTTTCTAAGGAACATGTTTCCCCACAGTCAATTCCCAGTGGCCTCAGTGGGAAGTTTCTGCAGTTGAACGAAGACATGAATTTAGAGGAGGTGAAATAAACTGCTGTCAATCCATCAACGTGGCTGTTTTATCAAAGAAACAAGAGTCAGAGAAGGGGCATTCGCCAGGATGAATGAAATCCATTTCAAATCCATGTTTCTTCAATATTGTCCAGGACTGCTGAGTGAGATTTGTTCTTTTTCTTCTAACACTTATCCACTTTTTATTTGTTAAATGGATTTTTCTTGTTTTACGAACAGCATATACCATTGTGGAGAAGTCAGAATAAAAACACATGAGTAAAAAAGATGAAAATTAAGTGACATATTAATCCATCACCTAGGAAATGCCACTGTTGTCCCTTCATATATATGTGCTTCAGAGCCTTTGATGCACATACGTACCTCGCTAGTCCATTGTACAGTTTTCAACTTATATATTCACATCCTCATAGTAATTAAAGAAATTTCCACAACACCATGTTTATATTTTACATGTCATTTTGCATAAATGAACTAAAATGAACTTAATTGGTACTCTCTTGACAAACATGTGCAATATTTTCAATTTTTCACTGTAATAAAAGTGGTATCATGGACATCCCTATAGCTAAGCTAATCTTTTCATACAATTGTGTTTAATTCATTAGGATAAAAATCTAAAAGCAGAATCATTATTCTAACAAGAATGAATTACTCTACATTACACAAGTACAAGAGATAACATGTATCCCTATTTCCTTAGGTCAAGTCAAATCCAGCCCTGCATCCCCACTGGCTTCAATATTCATCCTCCTCCCTGTTGCCCTACTATTGCACCGAGTTATAAAATTTCCTGAGCTTCGAGTATTCCAGAAAAATGGGGCAAGTCCTCTGTGATCATCGGCGCTTTAGTATTGCTGTCATCTCTCCTCTTGGTGTGCACAGTTGCCATCAGTGGCTCGTTCTCCCGCTTGCTTTGGCAGAGCACTTCTGAGTCTTCTGGGTCCCAATCCAGCCAGTTGACAAGCAAGTATAATATGTAACAGGGTCACCAGGAAATTGCCTTGTAATATGGTTAATGGCCCTTTAAAGGTACCTGTGGCAAAAGGCAGGGAGCCCATTATTCTTTTGCTCCTCCCATCAGGAGGGGCCCTCCCTCCTTGCAGACTGCACTGACCCTGGAAGCTGCAGTCTTGTATCTTGATCTGGTGTGTTCTCTTCATACTATGTGTCTGCTAGTGGTTCAGCAGTAAACTGAAGTGAAGGCAGCTTGAACTGCGACTGAGCTGTCAATCTTTTCAATCTTAGGAACCTGGCTGCCAAGGCCAAGGTGATGAGTACCCAGCCCCCACAAGCATCCCCTCAGATACCCCCATGAAAGTGGTGCCACCGTAAGGGTGCTGCATTGAGAGAGTTGGGTCTCTGCCCCAGAAGCCCTCAGAAAATCTGAGTCTCCTCTCAGAATTCCAAGGCATCCAGTCTACCTTTCCCTTATAATAGAACCACCCACTTTCTGCTCTTGCAACATAAATCCTCAATCCCCTCCTCTACCCAGACCATTAAGCCTCGCAGGTCTTCTTAGGCCTTTTAAACCTTCAAAAGAAATGGTTTATTTGGGGTTGTTTCATTGGGATTAGACACTTTTCTCTGCCTCTACCCCTGTAGCCACCCCCACCCCTGGTTTTAAATGATCTGCAAAAAGCTGTTTAAACTATACTTGAAATAAAAGAGGGGAGGGGGAACCCTAATATTCCCCAAATGCCATCATGCATACATTTAAAGACTTTAATGCATAGTTATCCTCAGTTTCCCTTTCTGGTTATTGACATCTTACCCACCTATAAAGATTTAGTTAAATTGACATCTCTCCACAGGACCTTGATCCCTGTAACCACAAGTATTTTCAACCAGGGGCAGTTTTACTCCCCAAGGGACACCTGGTAATGTGTGGAGGAATTTCTGGTTGTCACAACTGGGAATGGGAGCCACTGGCACCTCCTGGGTGGGCAGAGGTCAGGAATGCTGCTTGCGATCTTACGATGTGCAGGACAGCCTCCAACAGCAAAGAATTATCTTGCACATAATATCAATAGTGCTGAGGTTGAGAAACCCTAGTCTAAATGCATATCATTTATTGGCTACTTAATTAATTGTTTCAGTCTGTGTTGTGTTTGTTTTGTAAGGTACTGGGGGTGAGAAACTTCTCTGTCATCATCTCCCATAGCTCCTGTCCCCACACCTTGTATGTATGTACCTCACTTTTGAGATTGTCAACTGCCTGGCAAATTCCACTGCAAAAATACCACATGGTGAGGGGATTGCCTCGCCTTAAGCTGTGTCTTCCTGAGCCCACTGTTTAATCATCTCAACTCTGGCTCCACCAAATAATCACCTGCAGAGCTTTCAAAATCTACATTAACTGGGACCTCACTAAGACCAACTGAATCAGAAACCTTGAATGAACCTGTACACCAATCTTTTAAAAATCTTCCCAGTGGCTGTATATGCAGCCAGGGTTGAGACCCCCCTCTAGATTATTTGTCAGGGTCCACCCCTCTGCTCTCACCTCTTATCTCTCAACACACATTTAATCCCACCTGTGCTAATGTTATTCACAAAGAGATATAAAAGAGGGAACTGTAAGCCTTACCCTTCTCAGATGGATTTGCTCAGAAAACTGGGATCACAGTTTTAAACTACAGCCCCAGGCTCTTATAAAGGGTAGTTAAGGCTTCATCCAGCAAGTAGAGGCAGCACTGTGGGGCTGTTTCTACCATTTTTAAAATGAATCCTTCTTCCTGTGGTTGAAATTGGCTCTTTACTTGGGTGACTTCACCTTGCACCTGCTAGTGCTTGGATCTGCCCAACAACTTTTTCCTGGTGCCCCAGAATACTCGCCAGCAGCTCTGGTGGCTTCAGCATTTACCCCAAGATAACTTGTGAATTACAATTCTAACCTAACCCCCAAAGTTACTAAATACTGATCATATACATTTCTGTTACATCAGGATTAGAGACAAGCTCTGTTTAGCAATAACTCCAAGAATAGTTTTTATATTTTATTTTCACATTGAAAACCTCTCAGATCGGCTTCAGCCTTCAAGAGCGTGTTAATGTAAAATTAAATGAACGTGGAAGCAAGTTGCACTTCCTTTTACTAAATGGGAAAAGGTTAACGACGCGGTCTTGAAGCCATAGGGGGCTAAACTCAAATCATAGGAGGAGTTCTTCTCCATGGCCTGGCCCTGCAGTTGTGGAGATTATGTTATATCACCAGAGTAAAAAGGAAAACATTCAGAACCATGTGTTGTCAGTCATGTGGAATTCTCTCACTTCCCTTCAATGTTTTTTCCTTCTGTCCCTCACTGTCTTCCACTTTTCCTACCATTCTTCCCACCCTGTTCCCTGAGCACCTTCTCTGAGACACACACTGTCCCAGAATTAATTCGGCTATGTCCCTGGTCGTGTGGCTCTTGCATGCTGGTGGGGGTGGGAAATGGGAGGCTGACCACATGCAGGAAGGAAAGAGTAAGATAATGTCAAATAATGATTCATGCTGCAAAAGAAACAAGCCAAAGTGAAGGCCTAGAGGCTGCTTTGGTCAGTGTGGTCTGGGGTGGTCTCACTTTTGACCTGAGAATGGAATGAGAATGAGCCTTGTGTGTGAAGGCCCAGAGAGAGGACATTTCAGGCAGTGTCAACAAGATCCAAGGCCCTGGGGTGGAAACAAACTTGGAGTTTTCAAGGAGAAGAAGAAAGGGCTGTATGCCTGGGATGCAGGAAATATAGGATGAGGGCAGGAATGGGGATAACAGAGGCGATCAGGGGTCAGGGCTAAGGAGTTTGTAGGCCACGTGGTAGTATATGGATTTCAGTTTACACAGAAGGAGGCTATTATAAGTAAGGGTGACACTGTTTCATTCGTATTACAAAAGATCTCTAGCTGTGCCCAGATAAGGAACTGCTGGAGTACAGAAGTGGCTCCAGGGCAGTCCAGAGACTGTGACCAAAACCCAGGCAAGCAACAGTGGGGGCTTTGATGCCGAGTTCCTTCTCTGAAAGGACATGAAGGCTCAATGCCTGAATAAAAACAGGAAATTACGTGGATCCGTGGAAAACAGACAGATTCTGAGATCACCAAATTTGGCCACAAATTTGGTTGTAAATGAGAAGTGGCAGATGGAGATGGTAAGTATGCAAGGGACAAAGAGTGCTAGATATTAAAAGATTACTGAACTTGGACACGCACACGTAATCATCGACTCTGAAAGTTAGAAGTCACCCAAGAAATCGTGCCCAACCTTCCCACAGCATAGCCCAGAAAATTGAGTCTGAGACATGGATTGACTTGTCCAAGGTCATATGTGGCCATGTGGTTCCAAAAGCCAGGTCTCCCAAGAGCCACCTGAGGACTCCTTTTAGTGTGATCACCTTTCTGCAACCCAATAGCCTGTTTTCAATATAAGACCGACGATGAGCCAGAGGAAGAAGACTGCATGTCTGGATAGTCTCTCGTTCCCCTTCCCTCTCTCCTTCCCCATAAATCCTTGAATCATCTTGCTTCTTGCTTAGGTCCCCAACATTCTGGCAATGAGGACCCCCTGCCTCCGCTGGGCAGCTGCCTTGTACTCAGGTGTACTTTGCAAAAACATAATCCCTGCCTGGTGCAGATGCAGAATGCATCCTCTCCACCCACCTGCTTTCTTCCCTGACTCACCGCTTCTGGCCTGTTCAGAGCTGAGCGGGGGCGAAAGTGCTGCCTCTGCCACAGCTCCGCCAGCTTCCTGATTCCTGCAGCCTCCAAACAGAGCCCGCTTCAGCCATGCTAGTCTGTGTTTCATCGGTGCCACTCTAACAGGCAGCCCCGGGACGGGAGGGCACAGAGAAAGCGATCATGGGGTGAGCTGAAGTAGTTAAGATTACTGATCAAAATAATTCCTCTGCAATCTACACAGCTCTGCCTCCAGGGGACAAAGGAAGGCTTGAGTGTGTTCTCTGAGATAAAGAGACTCCCTTTATACTTGTCCATGTGGCATTTGACAGTTTTCAACACTTTGCCACACGATCTGTGGCTTTCTGACATCTAGGCCCTC
>PVKE010019094.1:0-28823 GCA_004027555.1 Craseonycteris thonglongyai | reverse complement strand
CTGGCCACTGTGAACAGTGCTGCGATGAACATGCGGGTACAAACATCTTTAAAGATCAAGGTTTTCAAGTTTTTTGGGTAGATGCCCAGTAGAGGGATGGCTGGGTCATATGGTAATTCCATTTGTAATTTTTTGAGGAATCTCCATACAGCCTTCCATAGTGGTTGTACCAGTTTACATTCCCACCAGCAGTGTATGATAGGACTATATTTTTAAAGTTAGTGTTTATTAAGATTTATAGTGTGTATACCCATTGCTCCAGTGATTCTGTCTCCAGCAGTTTGCTCTATTGCAATGTTTTGAATTGTGTGGGACTCACACTTTTTTCACAGAATTACATAATTTTGTATAAAATCCCCACAGGAATGTGTTTTTTTTTTTCTTTTTCCATTTGGTTAAATATGTGCATTATACTTGAAAGAATTTGAAGTAAAAAATATTTTATTTTGATCAGTCTGCTATTAAACTGTAATGTAAAGTTTATATTAAAACTTTTAACAATATTACTAATCTATAAAAACAACCAAATTTTTTCAGTTAAGTGATGTATTCATTTAAATTATAAAATAAAAAGCATAACTAGTCTAGGAATTTTAAATGACTTGCTTTGGGGACTGATTATATGTATTAAAATTTAACTTTTAATTTCTGTTATCAACAAAGACTGGTGAGGGTATTGCTTTCCTGACCCAGAATTTTAAGAAACTTGTATCCTGCTCTTAAAAAAAAAAATCAACTTATTTATGTTTTATAATGGTGAAGCTTTATTTCCGAATGAAAATCTAAGTGAAGTGGTTTCTGAGTGCTACTTGTAAATACTTCTTCAGGAGCAATTTACCCCCCACAAAACAGAACAGAATAGGATTATCTAAATTGGATATTACCACTGCTTCCTTTTTTTAACCTTGACTTTCCAAATACTATAAACATTTTGATAAGATATATACTGCATATACATATATGCATTTCTGTTAGAGTAATCCAACATAGGAATGTGATAAAGATTATCTGGAGGTAAAATTTTTCATTTTTATACTCTGTTGACTTGCTGTATCAGTATTATTTATTATTTATTTTTTTGTCTTGTTAACCTGCAATCCACTAGGAGTACAAATTAAACAACATATGACTAAGACAAACCATTTAAAACCCTGTAGTCAAAACCATCAGGGTCATTGCTGGTATTGAGCTAAATGATTTGTGCCGTAAGTGGCTAAATCATGAAACAGTTCATCTGTCTACTTATAAACTTATGTGGAAGCCCTCAATCTGGCTTAGTTTAAAGAAAATATTTTTGTATGTGTGTTTTAAATATATAAATTGAAACAGCGACTTATTTTTGCCTTTAATAATATGATACCACTGGAACAACTTGTGCATAAAAAATGCCATCATATAGACTTACTCTGAGAGGTAGATGCTAGGGTATTGCCACTTTGTAATGATCACAAGCATAAGTTGATAGATAAATAGGTGGATAGACAGACAGCAATCAAAATGTTCATCAATAAGGTACTAGTAGGGATGACAGGAGGGCTCAGTGGGTTGAGCACTTGTCTTACAGCCCTGGGATCCTAGGATCAAATCCTGGCCCCGGACTGCAGACCCATATGCTGAACTGGGGTGTGCCTCCAGCTTGGTTCTCCCCGTGGTGAGACCCTAGCCTGGTTCCTGCTCTGCACAGCCGTCCCCCACCTGTGGAATGGAACTATAGAAAGCTAATGATGTGCAACTATGGAGACTGCTCTGGGCCCTCCCCATTCTCTCTGCCTCTCTATCTCTCTGTCTGCCTCTCAAAAACAATAAAAATAAATCTTAAAAAAAAATGGTACTAGTAAGTAATGATGTGGTGTTGCCTTCACAATGGAAAACTACAACTGCATATACCAGTATAGAAAGTAACTTGGCAGAGCACTTTATATAATAAGAAACTGGTTTTGTATAAAATAAATGTGTATGTGTGTATGGGAGCTGTCTAGGAAGATAAACACCACACTGTTAACATGGCTGTTTTGGTGGGGGGTGGGTGGGGTTAAGGTGTAGTAGGGTTGAGTGATTGGGAGAGGCTTATTTTTATATTATACACTTTATTTTTATTTATTTTAAAGATTTATTTTTATTGTTTTTTTGACAGAGAGAGCGACAGAGAGAAGGGGGAGGGCCCAGAGCAGTCTCCACAGTTGACAGCATTAGTTTTCCATATAGTTACTCCACAGGTGGGCTTTGCAGGGCAGCAACTGGGCTGGGGGCCTCCCGCTTAGGCCCCGGCAAGAACTGAACTGGGGGCACTCCCCAGTTTAGCATGTGGGTCCACATGGGCTGGAGCCAGGACTTGCTTGACCCTTGGTCTCCGTGGCTGCAAAGCGAGCGCTTAACCTTCTGAGCCATCCCAGCTTTCCCTATATTATGCACTTTAAATTGTGATTGTGGCATTGATAATAAATTTTTTTAGCCATGAGCATGTAAAAATTATTTAAAAATTACCATAGGAAAACAAGACCACAAAATTCAAGTATTGCCCTTTTCAAAGTACTCAGCTATGCCCTCTTTTTTAACAGCTTTCTTACTGTTTAGATAATATACTATATTGTAATAATTAATACTCTGTGAGCTCGTTAAAGTCAGGCACTGTTGGTTATCTCTCTCTTAGCCAGTGTCTTCATAGGAGATACTTATTAAATATTTGAATGAAGAAAGGTGTGGCTCAAATATATATAAGATATATGAGGGCTGTCTGGAAAAAAATACAGCCATAAATTTCTCTTTTTCATATTTCATGGTTGGATACTTTCTGGACAGTCCTTGAATTTCATGAATAATTCTGCTCATTTTCATAGCAGTTAAAGTTTTATTTTTATTGTTTTTGCCAGAGAGAGAGAGACAGACAGAGAGAGACAAAGAGAAAGGGGAGGGCCCAGAGCAGTCTCCATTGTTGACAGCATTAGATTTCCATATAGTTTCACTCCACAGGTGGGCACAGGGCTGCACAGGGCAGGAACTGGGCTGGGAGCCTCCCGAATAGGCACCAGCAGGAACTGAACTGGGGACACTCCCCAGTTCAGCACATGGGTCTGGCTGGGCCAGATCCAGGATTTGATCTTTGGTTTCCGGGGCTGCAAAGCGAGTGCTTAACCTGCTGAGCCATCCCAGCTTTCCCCAAAAAACATTTTTTTTAAAGATTTATTTTTTATTGTTTAGAGAAGATAAGAGAGAGAGAAAGAAAAAGGGCCCAGAGCAGTTTCCAGAATTGTACATCATTAGTTGTGACATGGTTTCATTCCACACAGGTGGAAGTGGAACTGCATGGGATGGGAACTGATCTGGGGCAGTTTAATATACGGGTTTGCACAGGCTGGAACCAGGATTCAATCCCTGGCCCTCGCAGTTGCAAGGCAAGCACTCAACCTGTTGAGTTATCCCAGCATCCCCTAAAAAGACATTTTTTATGCCCCAAAGCCTTCTTACGCAGTTAAATTTTTACTGGGTTAACCTTTATTTATTTATTTATCAACTCCCCTTTGAATTTTAGTTCATCTTAATTTATATTTAAACTCTTTGAAACATTATAGATTATAGAATTTTGACTACATTAAAACTCTGTTGAGTCTTAAGTTGAGTATTAATAGTCAGTCAAATCTGCATAAATCACTATAGCTTTGCCTTGACTGTATATCCAACAGTTTGGGTTTCTGTATAGAGAAAAGTTTCATTTAAACCTCCTTGCCTTTGCCATTAGGATTCTGATAATCCTGACCTTCGAGATCGGGGCTATATTTATTGGCGCCTTCTCTCAACGGACCCTGTAACAGCCAAGGAAGTAGTCTTGTCTGAGAAGCCACTTATCTCTGAGGAGACAGACCTTATTGAGCCAACTCTGCTGGATGAGCTAATCTGCCACATTGGTTCTTTGGCCTCTGTATACCACAAGCCTCCCAATGCTTTTGTGGAGGGAAGTCATGGAATCCATCGCAAACACTTGCCAATACATCATGGGAGGTAAGCAGGTGAACTCAGTTTGAGGGAGAAGTGACTCTGCTTAGACAGTTGGTCTACCTCATGCTTTTATACATAGAAAATGATTTGCTATGCAGACCTGCTATACTGCCCTTGGTGGCACCATCTGAATACCAGTGACCACACACAATGGGTGAAAGAAAGGCTTCTCTTTCCTAATCAGGGAATAGATAAGAACATGGTTTAGAAAATTGTGGTGAAGTTCTTCTAAACAGAGGAAGTTTGAAAGTTCCTTAAGTCTCCAGTAAGATGAGGCTAGAAATCTTTCCAGAGTTGGAAACTTGGGAAAAAGCCTTCATGGACATACAGCAGGACATATATTCTTTTTTAAACAATTTATTTAGTTTTATTATGTCAATTCCTTTTTGAATTTTCTTAAAGATTTATTTATTTTTTGAGAGAAGGTGAGAGAGAGAAGGAAAAGCTCCTAGAGCAGTCTCCATAGTTGTACATCATTAGCTGTGACATGGTTTTGTTGCACATAGTTGGATGTGGAGCTGTGTGGTGAGGGAACTGAGCACAGGGCCTCCCACATGGGAGGTGAGAACCTTCACCACTGTGCCATCTCAGCCGTTACCATTGAACTGCTGTTCAGCATATGGGTTTGCATGGGATGGCGCTGGGAATTAAACTCCAGTCCTGGCTATTGAAAGGCAAATGCTCATCCGCTGAGCTAGCCCTGCATCCCCCATTTACTTACGTATCTTTCTCCTTTACTGTAACTTTGCTTGAAGTTTACAGATAATGGTAGCAGATACTGCTAGAGAAAAACTGTAAAGCTGTTAATGAAATAATATTTGCAGGGTTGTTTTGTAAAAGCAGCCTAGTTTCAATGCAGACTTAGTTTTTCGGTTATCAGTATCTTTTTTTTTTTTTTTTTTTTAGCCAAATTAATTGTCTCAATAAGAAGTTTTATTATAAACAGGTGGTCAGGTAACATGGAACTTTTGCTATTAAGCTATCTTGAAATTTAGTTGGGGAGGAACAGTATTCTAATAAGCTCCTATAATGGGTGTCTTGTAATCATTTCAGAATCTCCTTCCTTTATTAATCATAGTAAACCTCAAATCTAAGTAGAATTTGATTCCAGAATGGTTAGAGTAATTGCATTTTAATTAATGAGTATCTGTACCATTGTCCAATATATTTGGGATCCATGAATAGCTACAGTACAGGAATTACTGCTTTACAAATTAGTGAAGTCACCATTTTGGGCTCTATTTAAACAGACTGGGCAAGGTAAAAAGGAAAGGGCAATGCTCAAGAAAATTATTATTAATCTTTCATTAGCTTTTATTGATTTGAATCTTGGTTTGAGGGTAGGTGCTGTGATTTTTCACCCAATGGAGATAGTGGCTTCAGAAGGATTAGGCCTTATAATTTTTATTATTTTATTTTATTTATTTATTTATTTATTTATTTGAACTGAACTGGGTGCCTCACCGCATTCGGGAAGCACACCCCAGTTCAGCATGTGAGTCCGCGTGGGCCGGAGCCGGGATTCGATCCTCGGTCCTTGGGGCTTCAAAGTGAGTGCTTAACCTGCTGAGCCGTCCCGGCTTTCCCAGGCCTTATAATTTTTAACAATCTCTAGATATGACCATTTAACTTTTAAGTATACCTCCCTGTCTGTGTTGCAAGTTTTCATAATAGGTAACGGATTTTCTGTTGTAACTTGCCTCTGTAATCATATTTATATGCCATTTAAATTCTCCTGATAACTTTTGACCCTCATATGGGAAGAGGAAAGTGAAACAAATTAGGAAACAAAAACAACCCTTTCTAGAACACAAGAAAAGAATATTTAAACTATGTAATAAGAAATAATGTCTTACATAAGATCAGATTAATATCTTTTAATTTATTACCTTCACAATTCCTTAAGTAATTCTTTTTGGATAACTTCCTTTTTGTCTATTTGTGCTTATTGTATGTTTTTAATGGAAATACAAATGCAGAAGTTAATTTTCTTTTGAAATAAATATGGTTGATACATTGCTGCAAATGGCATATCTGTATCAGTACTGATATTACCTAGCTTTCTTCTGCAGGGTAAGGTTAGGTAATATGCCTTTGACATGAAATATAGCAACACTGTAAAACTTTATTCTTCTAGAAGTTTAAAAATGTTTGCTTTTCACTGGGTTTTTTTTAAAATCACATGGGAAAGGGGGAAGTGCTTTTTAGTTTGATATTGCATTCTGTACTTAAACACTTGACAGCTACTCTGGGGAGTGGAAATTGAGATCGTAAATAGTTGTCTAATTCAAAAAAATGTCAACTTTTAAAAATACTGCTTTGATGACAATTTTGTAGTTCACAGTGGGAAAATTTTTCATGTTAATTTTCTTATATATTCCATTTTAAAAAAATGCATAATGATTTACCATGTTCTTGAAGAATCTATAGAATCATCTATTTTTCATCTCAGTTTACCTTCTCATAATACTCTTCCTTTTCTATTATAATGAAGGAAAATATATGCATTGTTACCTATTCTGCCTTCTATTTAGAGGTACTGATAAATAAATGTGTTCTACACATTTTCTAAATGTCATAAGATAGAATTTCATATGCAGAGAAATACCATTTATGGAGATTTCATACAAGTATATTTCTTGCCAGGTGTATATGAAATGGGTTCTCCTTTTGACTTTATTAATTTGGGGCTATATTTGCACCACCACCCTGCCCCCGTTTAGACAGTTTCATGTTGACTTTCTTGGCACTTCTCCTAAATTACCTTTCTTAGATTGTTTTTCTCTCTAATCTTTACAGTTCTGTGTTCATTCTCTTCTCTGATCATTAATCTTGGTTGTGTCACAGGCTCGTTCTGAACCTTCTCTTATTTCTTTTTATTCCTTGGTTACAAGTGATGCTTTTTTTTTCAATTACAGTTGACATTCAGGGTTATTTTATATTAGTGTCACATGTACAGCATAGTAGTTAGTAGACATTTATATAATTTACAAAGTGACCCCCCCCCCAATTAGTCTAGACCCACCTGGCATTATACATGGTTATTATTTATTATATTCCCCATGCTGTACTTTACAGCCCTGTAACTGTTTTCTAACCACCAATTTGTACTTCTTAATCCCTTCCCCTCTTTCACCCAGCCCTCAATCCTCCTCCTATCTGATAGCCATCAGTTTGTTCTTTATCTATGAGTTTGATTCTTTTTTGTTTACTTGCCTATTTTGTTCTTTAGATTACACATATAAGTGAGATCATATGGTATTTGTCTTCCTCTGTCTGACTTAACTTCGCTTAGCATAATACCCTATAGGTCAGAGGTTCCCAACACCTGGTCCATGGACCAGCACTGGTCTGAGGCCTGTTAGGAATTGGGCCACACTGCAGGGGGTGAGTGACAGGCAAGCTAGCAAAGCTTCATCTGTATTTATAGCCATTCCCCATCATTTACATTACTACCTGAGCTCTTTTCTCCTGCAGATCAAGGGCAGCATTAGATTCTCATAGAAATGCGCCCCCTGTTGTAAACTGTGCATGTGAGGGATCTAGTTTGCTTGCTCCTTATGAGAATGTAATGCCTGATGATCTAAGGTGGAGCTAAGGCAGTGATGCTAGCACTGGGGAGTGGTTACAGATTAACATTAACAAAGAGGTTTGACTGCACAGAGACCGCAATAAATCAGTTGCTAGCAGACTCATATCAAAACCCTATTAGTGAGTGGCAAGTGACAATTAAGCTGCATCGGGTGGTGGGCTTTATAGTGGCAGTTGTACAGCAGCATCTGGTGGTCAGCTTTAAGTCAGAATCCGACACTGATTTCAGTTCACACGTGGCCCACCCGTTATTCTGTTTACCACTTCTGTCCATGCCTCTTTGCTGCACTGCACACTTGTCTCAGTCCTAGTTTTGGTAAGCCCATAAGCTAACCCTAGCCAAACTGAGTAAAAGCAAACATCACTGGAGGGCTTCTTTGAAAAGGGGAAAAGACCCAATGATGAGACATCAGAAGACTTAAGGCTGCCAACAAAAAGAAAGCTGCGTTTAAAAGAAAATACCAAGAGTCCTTAAATTATAGGTTTATTGCAACAAGTGATTCACATTCTCCAAGCCCACTTTGTGGTAACCAGCTATCCAATGAAGCCATGAAACCTTCAGAACTGCTTCACCACATGGAAACCAGTCACCCTGCATTAAAAGACAAGCCTTTGGAGTTGTTTTTGTTTCTTTTAAAGTGAGCATGAAGAACAGAAGCAATTATTGAAGACCACCACTTTATCACATTGTGTCTGCACTGAGAACATCATTCTTAGTGGCTAACCGCATTGCTAAAGCTAAGAAGCCCTTTACTATTGGTGAAGAGTTGATCCTGCCTGCTGCTAAGGAGGTTTGTCGTGAACATGTTTGGGAGTCTGTAGTTCAAAAGGTGGCACATGTTCCTCTCTTGGCTGCCACCATAATTAGATGAATTGATGAAATAATAGCAGAGTATATTGAGGCATAATTGTTAGAGAGATTATTGAGTCACCATGGTACACAATCCAGGTGACAAGTCTACTAATGTTGACAAGGCAACAATGCTTGTTTTTGTGCAACATATTTTTCAGAAGGGTGTGCATGAGGATATGTTATGTGTACTTTTGTTGCCAACCAACACCACAGCTACAGAACTACTCAAGTCTTTGAATGATTACATATCAGGAAAGCTGAATTGGTCATTTTGTGTTGGTATATGCACAGACAGAGCGACTGCCATGACTAGACAAATGGCTTTCTGGTTTTTCTACTCAGGTCAAAGAGGTCACTTCTGAATGTGAGTCTACGCCCTGTGTCATCCATAGAGAAATGCTGACAAGTTGAAAATGTCACCTGAACTTAACAGCATTTTGCAGGATGTGTTTAACAACATTAAAGTACATACCCATAACTCATGTCTGTTCATGCAGCTCTGTGAGGAGATGGATGCAGGGCATATCAAGTGATACGGCTTTTTGAAGGTAGATGACTGGCCAGAGTTTTTGAGTTACAATAGTTGCTCTAGAAATTTCTTTTAGAAGAACAGTCACCACTGGCAGTACATTTCAGTGACACATAATGTGTAGCAAAACTTAGACTTACTTGTATGACAGATTCAGCCTGTTCCATTAACTCAAAATATCACTTCTGGGGAGAAAGACAACTGTATTCAAGTTGGCAGATAAAGTGGCTGTATTCAAAGTCAAACTGGAATTAGGGGGGTGGCAAGTGAACAGTGGGATTTCTGACATGTTTCAAACATTAGGAGAGATTTTGAAAGAGACTGAGCCAGGGCCTTCTTTCTCCCAGCTGGTACATGATCACCTATCTCAGCTTTCAAAAGAGTTTTAACATTACTTCCCAACCACAAAAGACCCTCAAACTGGGAAGGAATGAATCTGTGACCCATCTGTGAATAAGCCAGGTGACTTGATTTTGTGCTAGAAAAGGATCAATTGCTTGAGATTGCAAATGACAGTGGCCTTAAAAGTATGTTTGAGACAACTTCAAATCTCTATGTTCTGGATGAAAGTCAAGGTGGACTATCCGGAGGTTGCCACAAAAGCACTGAAAAGCCTGCTTCCATTTCCAACATCCTGTCTTTGTGAAGCAGGGTTGTCTGCAGTGACAACAGCCAAAAATGAGATTGTAGAGTAGACTGGACATAAGCAATACACTTCGGGGGTCACTGTCTCCCATCACTTCCAGAGGGGACCGTCTAATCGCAGGAAAACAAGCTCAGGGCTCCTACTGATTCTGCATTGTGGCGAATTATTTAATTATTTCGTTATATATTACAATGTAATAATAGAAATGAAGTGCACAATAAATGTAATGCTCTTTCGTCATCCCCAAATCACTACCCCCTCCCCTGGGTCTATGGAAAAATTGTCTTCTATGAAATCAGTCCCTGGTGCCAAAAAGTTTGGGGACTGCTGCTCTAGGTTCATCCATGTTGTCACAAATGATAAGATTTTATTTTTTTAATGGCTGAGTGATATTCCATTGTGTATATGTACTACAAATCATCTTTATCAAATCATCTGTTGATGGGCAACTTAGGTTACTTCCATATTTTAGCTATTGTAAATAGCCCCGCAGTGAACATAGGGGTGCATATGTCTTTTTGAATTAGTGTTTTGAAATTTTTTGGCATGAACCTTCTCTTTTGTGGTTCTCTGTGTATTCTTTTAGGGAACTTACCTACTAAATACAACTACCACTGATAATATTATAAGGCTTTATAGTTCACACCATGTTTTTATTTGATCCTCCCTGAAATAGAACCCTGTGTTTTTGTGACATTGTTACTATTTTATTGATGAAGAAGCTTTGTATCAGAGAAGTTGCCCCTTGCCCAAGATCTTACAACAAGTAATTAGTGGAGGCAACATTTGATCTTGGTCTTATTCTAGACCCCTTGCTCTTAACTACCACAGCCCTGTGTTACTCAGCTGATTTCACCTGAGATGTTCTATGAATTTCTTCTCAAGTTTATTTCTCTAGTTCTGATTGAGCTGTCTATTGTACTTCTATACTTTTATTTTCTTGCTAGAAACTTAACAGAATTAAACACAGCATACTATTTTCCCCATCATTTCTCTAGATTCCTCTCTGATTATAAGGAGCATCACTAGTCTTTTGCTTATTAGTTTTTGTTTATCTATAAATTTGATTCTTCATTCTTCTTTGTCCTCTATTTTCAAGTATTGTCAAAACCTATCTAGGTTTTTAAGAAAACCTTTGTTTCTCACTGGAATTTTTGCAATATTTCTGCTTTACAAGATTTATTATATAAATCTTAGAAAACATGCAAGATAGAATGGTATAACAAACTTGTGTATGAGGTCTGACAGTTAAGTTAGCTCATTCATAGAAAAAGTGCTTCATACCTCATTGCTGAATATCACTACAGACACCTTTGAAGTACCCCCCTTAGGAAGCTATACACCAATGCCAGTCCCTAGTCCACTCTTCAAAGAAATTTTGGAACTTTTTTTCTGGAATGGCCATCAGAGTCATCATCATATTACCCTTGATGTCCTAAATGTCACCAAAATGTCTTCCTTCAAATATTTTCTTTATCTTTGGGTAAAGAAAAAAGTCATTGGGATCCAGATTTGGTGAGTAGGGAAGATGTTCCAATATAGTTATGTTTACTGGCTAGAAACTCTGTCACAGACAGTGCCATGTGAGCTGATGCACTGTCATGATGCAAGAGCCATGAGTTGTTGACAAAAAGCTTAGGTCATTTTCATGTAACTTTTTCATGCTGCCTTTTCAGCACTTCCAACTTGGTTGACTGTCCAGCCGGTACAAAGTCATAATGAACAATCCCTCTGATATCAAAAAAGGTTAGCAATGTTATTTTGACTCTTGATAATGGCTGATGCAACTTTTTTGGTTGTGGAAAATTGGCTTACTTTCATTGTGCTTTGATGCTTTGTTTCAGGGTTGTATTGGTACACCCATGTTGCCATCACCAGTGACAACACAGACCAAAACATCATCTTGCCTTTTTAAAAGGTCTTGGCAAACTTTGCCTCTCCCTTTCTTTTGTTCAATGGTGTGCTCTTTAGGACCATCTTTTACACATCCTTCTTATCCCAAGGCTTTTGGTTAAGGTTTTCCTAACTCTTTCTCTGTTGATGTTTACTTGGTCTGCTATGCTTCTCAGTCAGTCGACGATGTTGCATAATTTGATGAATTTTGACACTGTTGTCAGTTCTGCTCGTTACTGGCTGCCCTGACCTCTCTTCATCAGTGATGCTTTCTCTTCCCTTAGGAAAACATTGAATCCATTTGTACACTGCTGTTTTCTTCATGCATTATCTCCATAAACTTGGACTAATGTGTCCTTGAATTCACTTCTACTCTTGCCAAGATTAACAAGAAATTTAGTGCTTGTTTGTTCCTCTAATTCCAGCTCCTACATTCTTGTGACCTCACACAAACACACGCAACAACAATGAACGCCACTCAGCAAGATACCACCACACACTGACTAGAGCATAGCTAGCTGTGAGACAGTGATATACCAAGGTTATGAAACCTTACCAGGCTGTTTGTACAGTGCTGCCAATGTAAGTGCATGGTGGCAAGTTTGTAAACTTAGTTGTCAGACCTCATATACTCATCACCCAGGCTCAACAATTATCACTCTTGCCCATCTTGTCACTTATCCACTGCCATATTTGTGCAGGGCCATTTTATTTTATTTTTTTATTTTTATTTATTTTTATTTATTTTTATTGTTAAATTTATTGGGGTGACATTGATTGGTAACAATTAGATAGTTTCCGGATGTACAAGTCCACATCACATCACCTATGCATCGCATTATGTGCTCACTCCCCAAATCAGCTCCATTTCCATCACCTGATATCCTGTGTCCACTCCCACTTCCCCCTCCCACTCCTCTCCTCCCCCCTCCCCAGGTCACCACCAGACTATTGAGTGTGTCCATAATGCTGGTATGCAGGGCCATTTTAAATCCCAGACCTCATCATTTCACCCATAAATACTTTTAAGTGGTATCTGTAATAGATAAGGACTTGAAAGCCTAACAAAGTTAGATTTTAAAAGTTCCTCAGTAATAATTCCTTGATATTCAATAAGCAGACTGAACTACTTTCAGATTTTCTCAATTGCCATTCTTTATTATCTTTAAAATTTTTCTAAGCTTGTTTTTTCTTTTTCTTTTCTTTTTTGTTATTTTAATGTTTGGAAGAATCACAGTGAAGCCATCTGAGCCTGGAATTTTCCTTGTGGCATTCTCCTTTTTAAATTGATGTTTATAGTAATCTTGCTATTAATAGTGTACTAATCTTTAGTGTGTATGGCTTAGTAGATTGTACATATGTATATACTCACGTGACCACCACTCTGATCCGATACAGGATATTTCCAGTACTTGTCCTTTTGCTATTTATTAATGCCCATCCACCAGAGATAACCACTGTTTTGTCTATCAGTATAGATTAGTTTTGCATATTCCTGAACATCATATAAGTGGAACTATACTCATACAGTATTTGCTCCACTGTGTCTGGCTTCTTCCATGCAACATAATGTCTGTGAGACTAATCTGTATTGTGTTTTCAGTTGTCTCTTCCTGTTTATTGGTATATAGGATGCTATTGCCCAAATATGCCACAATTTATTTATTTTTTTATTGTTAAAATTTATTTGGGTGGCATTGGTTGGTAAGAATTACATAGGTTTCAGATGTGCAGTTCTACAATACATTGTCTGTTTGTTGCATTGTGTGCTCACCGCCCATATATTTGATGCCCCTCTCTCTCCTCTCCCACTTTCTCCCCCCTTACCCTTAGGTAACCACTACTATTGACTGTGGCCATGGGTTTTTGTTTCTTAGTTACTTTTCAGTTTTATATTCCACACATAAGTGAAGTCATGTGGCTCTTAATCTGTGTGACTTATTTTGCTTTCTATGATGACCTCAAGGTCCATCCATGTTGTCTCCTATGGTAGCATTTCATCTCTTATCGCTGAGTAGTATTCTATTGTGTAAATATACCACAACTTCTTTATGTAGTCATCTATCAAAGGACACTTTGGTGGTTTTCATGACTTGTGCGCTGTGAACAGTGCTGTGATGAACGATCTTTATAAATTAAGGTTTTCAAGTTTTTTGGGTAGATATTCAGCAGAGTGATTGCTGGGTCATATGGTAATTCTATTCTTACCATACTGCCTTCCATAGAGGTTGTACCAATTTACATTCCCACCAGCAGTTGTATGAGGATTCCTTTTCCTCCACAGCCTCTCCAGCACTTTGTTATTCATTGTGTTGTTGATTATAGCCATTCTAACAGGCGTGAGGTGGTATCAATGTGGTTTTAAATTGCATTTCCCTAATTGCTAGTCATATTGAGCATTTTTTCATATATCTGTTCGCCATTTGTATGTTTTTATGGGAGAAGTGTCTGTTTAGGTCATCTGCTCGTTTTTTTAAATTGGATTGTTCATTGTTTTGTTGTTGAGTTGTATGAGTTCTTTATTTACTTCAGATATTAGCCCCTTATCAGAGGTATTGTTTGCAAATATTTTCTTCCACTCTTTGTTTTGTTGAAGGTTTCTTTTGCTGTGCAGAAGCTTTTTAGTTTAATATAGTTTGATTTTTGCTTATACTGCCCTTGCCTTTGAGGTCAAGTCCATAAAGTCCTCTCTGAATCCAGGGTCTGTAAGTTTAGTACTGATGTAAGACTTCTATGCAGCTTATTGTTTTGGGTCTCATGTGGAGGTCTTTGATCCACTATGAGTTAATTTTGGTAAATGGTGACAGTTCACAGTTTGAATTCATTTTTTTGCATGTGATTTTCCAATTTTCCCAGCACCGTTTACTGAAGAGGCTTTATTTTCTCTGTTGTATATTTTTTGCTCCTTTGTCAAAAATGATCTGTCAGTATATTTTGGGCTTAATTTCTGAGTTTTTGATTCTGTTTCATTGGTCTGTGGTCTCTCTTTCTGCCAATACCAAAGTGTTTTGATTATTGATACTTAGTTATATAGACTAAAGTCAGGGAGCATGATGCCTCCAGCCTTATTCTTTTTTCATAGGATGGCTTTGGCAATTTTGGATCTTTTGCGGTTCCTTATGAATCTGATTATTTTTTTGGTCTGTTTCTTGAAAGAATGTCTGTCTATGGGATTTTGATGGGAATTGTGTTAAATATGTATATTATGTTGCGTAATATGGCCATTTTAACTATGTAGTTTCTTCCAATCCATGAACATGGAATATCTTTCCATTTCTTTATGTCTTTTTCAGTTTCTTTTAATAGTGTCTGGTAGTTTTCTGTGTATAAGTCCTTCACATTCTTAAGTTTATTGCTAGGTATTTTGTTCTTTTTGTTGTGATTGCAAAAAGTGTTGTTTTTTAAATTTTTTTTTCCTGAAATTTTGTTGTTCATTTATAAGAATGCAATGGATTTTTGTACATAGCTTTTGTATCCTGTAACTTCACTGTATTTTATTGCCACAGTTTATTTAAATCTTCTCCTATTGATATACCTTTAGGTTATTTCTAGTTGTGGCTCCTGTGGATAAAGCGGCTATGGATATTCTTGTATGTCTTTTGGTAGATTTATATACACATTTCTCTTGTGTATACACCTAGGAATAAAATTTCTGGGTCACAGAATAGATATATATTTAACTATAGGAGACATTGTTAATTTTCTCAAGTGACTGTACCAATGTACACTCCTTCCATCAATGTATATGTAAGAGGTCTTAGGTGATTCACATCCTCAGCAGCACTTGGTATTGTTAGTTATTTAAATTTTAGCCATTCTGGTAGGTATGTAGTGGTATCTGGTTGAAGTTTTAATTTCCATTTTTTTTTTTTAAAGATTTATTTATTGTTTTTGACAGAGAGAGAGATACAGTCAGAGACAGAGAGAAGGGGAAGGGCCAGAACAGTTCCCATAGTTGCACATCATTAGTCTTTCCACATAGTTTCATTCCACAGGTGGGCGGGGCTGCACAGGGCAGGAACTGGGCCGGGGCCCCGCCCCAGTGAGAACTGAACTGGGGGCACACCTCAGTTCAGCATATGGGTCCCCACCGGCCAGGGCCGGGATTCGATCCTCGGTCCTCGGGCTGCAAAGTGAGCGCCTAACCCACTGAGCCATCCTGGCTTCCCCAATTTTCATTTTCTTGATGAGTAAAGATATGACATATCTCTTTATGTTTATAGACTGCTAGTATATCCTTTTTTGTGACATGCCTGAGCTTCTCCTTACTTCTTAATGAGTTGTCTTGTTCTTTGTAGGAATTCTTTATGTAATGATTGAATCATAGTAGAAATTCACTGTAATTTAGATGTAAATCCTTTGTCAGATAAATGTAATGCAAACATTTCTCCCAGTCTGAAGAATATTTTTTCTCACTTTTTCTTAATATTATTTGAAGAAGAGATGCTCTTCATTTTAATGAAGTCCAGTTCATCAGTATTTTTCTTTTATGATTAGTGCTTTTTTATAGAAACTTTTGTCTGCCCTAAGGTTATTAAAATACTCTTTTAGGTTTTCCTGTTCACATTTATGTCTGACTTAATCTCTTTTATTTATGCTGTAAAGGTAGTGGAGTTAAGGTTTATTTTCCCTCCACATAGCTATCTAGTTCACTCTTTACCATTTATTGAAAAGACCATTTCCCCCTCTCCAGTCCTTTTACTATCTCTTGGAACTCACTACTATTTTTTTAAGATTTATTTTATTGTTTTTGACAGAGAGAGAGACAGACAGAGAGACAGAGATACAGAAACAGACAGAGAGAAGGGGGAGGGCCCAGAACAGTCTCTATAGTTGCACATCATTGGTTTTTCCACATAGTTTTACTCCACAGGTGGGCGCGGGGCTGCACAAGGCAGGAAATGGGCTGGGGTCTCACCCCAGTGAGAACTGAACTGGGGGCACTCCCCAGTTCAGCACATGGGTCCACCTGGGCCGGGACCGGGATTTGATCCTCGGTCCCCAGGGCTGCAAAGTGAGCGCTCAGCCCACTGAGCCATCCCAGCTTCCCTCACTACTGTTTTCACGGTGTAGTGGCAATAGCAGTTTAGATTATTGTAGCTGATCTTCATGTTCAGTTTTCTAACTTTACACGCATAACTGCTAGAATATTGTTCTGTTATTTTAAATTATTTATTTAACAAATAAAAGTGGTTCTGCATTGCCTATCATATAAAAAATTAACTCTACAGGCTAATTTTCAAAGTTATATTTTCCTTTTCTTCCCCCAGATCTTACCAATTCCCATCCCTGCTACTACCAATATAATTTTTTCACCATTCTAGAGTCAAATTGTTTATTTTGTTCCTTCACACAAACCATTTCTTCCTTTCTGAAAGTTCTCAGTAGTTTCTCAGAACTATGCTTTTCAAAATGTAGTCACAAATCAGCCCTGCCTAGTTTTGTTTTATTTCTCATTTATATCCTGTCAACATGTAGGCGCTCACAATGCTCATTTCTGCTATTACACAGTGAATGTGCTTTTTAGTCATTTTGTGAATGCAGATTTTTTGTTGTTGTTAGAGTGTAAGTTACTTGAGGACAGGAAAAAAAAAGTATATTTTAAAATATTTTCCCAGAGTTCTCATTACGGTGGTACTTCTTAGAGTAGGTGCTCAATTAAAATTGACTGATGAGGTTGTATAATATACATGTATTTTTATTTTAGCAACTGTATTTTGATAAAAACAAGATTTGCTATCATTTCTTCATGTATGTCAACAAATGATTATAAAATAAGAGGTTTTTTTTCTCCTGTGTTCTTTTTTTCCTCCTGTGTTTTACATTTACTTGTTCTGCTAGTATGTCCCAGATAAAACTGACTTTTTTCTTTTCCCTCTTTGTGTGTGTGATTACAGCACTGATGCGGGTGACAGCCCTGTTGGCACCACCACTGCCACCAACCTGGAACAGCCTCAGGTTATCCCCTCTCAAGGTGACCTTCTGGGGGACCTTTTAAACCTTGACCTTGGTCCCCCCGTCAATGTGCCACAGGTATCCTCCATGCAGGTGGGAGCTGTGGATCTCTTGGGAGGAGGACTAGATAGTCTGGTAAGCATCTTTCTTCCTTCTTTCTTTTGGTTATTTCTAATTCTTGATGTGCCAAAGAACTTTAAATTATTCAGCTTTTTAGAATTAGACCTTCCATTGAAAAGCGGAGCAGCATCCTTTGATGAAGGACAGAATTATTTGACTTTAGAGAATTAATTACATATACTGTTTATCAGTGGTATTGGGTATGTCTGTAAGTATACAGGGTTATTTCATACAGGGTTATTTTATTCTCTAAATAGAACTTTTGATGTTTAATCGAAAAGATTGGTTAGTGATCTTAATGTTTAATGTCCTTTCCAGAGCTTATTGCTCTTGCTTTTTAACTCTGGATAGCCTCTGTAATTCCCCTTTTGCCCTGAATACCATTTAAGTGACCTCAAAGAGCATATCCTATTTTGAGGCTTTCAAAACTTTGCCTTTTTAACATTTTATTGGCTCATGCCCTATCTAACCCTAAAAGATTTTGAGGCAGCCATTTTAATAAAGCAATAAGAACAACAACAAAAAAACATACCTTTATTGCAGTTTGGAAGTACCACTTGATTGGTCCTCTCTCTTCCCCCTGCTGCCACCCTGTCATACTTCCAATTTAATTAGCTTCCAGGATTCTAATACTAAAAGGCTCCAAAGACGAGTGTATCTTTGAATGTGTGCCCCCAATGGGAACCAACATTAGTTTTTGTTGCTATACAAGATAAATGAGAAATATTAAGGATGATCTTCCATCTATGTAGAAATAGCCGGAAAAACAACAGGTCTCATCACATGGCTTCCTGTATACTGTGTACGGTACTTAACTATGATGTGATTAGATGGGCTGTTAGTTATAGTCTTGCAAATAAGATGTTTGTTAGACTGATGACTATAAAGACGCCCAACAAATTGATTTCCCTACATCAATTGGAAGACAGGTGCCATAGATACAGAAATATATGTTCTCAGAGATTACATAAACAAAAACATTTCTGCTACATACACCAGCATTTTCTCTTCTCTTTTATGAGCAGTATTCTCTTGGATTTATGCCAGCACTACAAGTGCATATACTTTTTGGCTGGCAGAGAGTCCAATGAAAGAGGGTTATGGTCATATCTCTGTGGGTTGTGCGTTTTACTAATGGAAAGTTGTAGCTTTCAGAGTCTACACTGACCTGGCTCTGGACTCCATCTTGCAGTGACACAAATGAGCATGTCTGTTGTGTTTCTTGGGAATATAAGCATTTTCATATTCATATCTTTAATGAATGGGGTTGAATGATTGTATAAGAACAATAACTTCTCCATACAGTCATTCTGCATTGTGCTAGAGCCTCCTTATGGATTCAGGAGACTGATGAATGAATATTGAAATATTCATGGAGACTTCCAGAATTCCCTTATAAACATTGAAATAGCTTTTTCCCATTCTTTTGACACATCAACCATATTTAAATATTACATTCTCCTCAAGTTTATGCCTTAACAGCCCTACATATTAATTTCTCCAGTGGCTCATTGAACCTAAGAAAGACATTAAATTTGAAGGATGAAGGGGATGTTGCTTGTGGCCCAGGACTCTGTGCTCTTGTTTTTTGACTCACTTTACCATGAAAGGAAAGAGACATGTTATTTCTGTTTGGCTTTATATTTGCTCTTGCTAGCCCCTAAAATCAGTGAGTTTTTTCCTTATTTTACATAGCTATTCAGTCATCTGTTAGAATTCCTGCAAGTGTTACTTCAGATAGAAAAACTAAAAAAAAGAAAAACTGTTAGAACTTTCTTAGAATATACTAGCCAGTGTCACACATGGGCCTTTTTTTTTTTATTTCTTTTTTTGTAAAGGGTTCTTTTGGGGGATGAGGAGTAAATTTCTAAATATTATATAGCCTTTGTATGTGGGCCCAGTAATATTCCTGTTTAACTCTTAAATTTTAGCTTTTTCTAACTTTAGTATTTAAAATGTTACACTTGGTGTTATAGCTCCAGAAAGTGCTTACATGCAGTTTTCTTCAACTTATTGGGGGATATAAGTATATCCTAGAAATCAAAATAAGAAGTAAAAGCACCTTTCCCCCTTTTTTTATTAATATTTGCTCTGGATCTGTATATGGTTAAATATATATTCATTCACTCAGATTCCTTTTAGGAGAACATTACAAGGAGTGCCTAAATCTTACTTTGTGGAAGATGAGATTCTAAGGCAGCAGTAGACTGCCACTTTTAAAATGCTTTTATTGTTCTTGTGCAAACTAATTTAAAGAGGAAAGTAATCTTTGAAGTTTTAACTTAATTTGTATCGAGTGCCATTTCTTGACTGAATTCTTGCCTCACAGCAGTGCTTCTCAAACTATAATGTGCATATAAGTCTGGAATTCCTGTATAGGACATATTTTAATTTGGCTGGTTTGGGGTGAGTTCTAGGAGTTTGCATTTCTCACAGGTCCCCAAGTTAGTGGAGCACATTTTGCATAGTAAAGACATAAAGCATATCTGTGACCACTGTGAAACACTTCAAATTAGTGTTTGAGCTATTGCTGTTGATAAACCCAGATGCCTTTTTCTCTTGACTTCAGTAGTAAACATACTCCTAGAAAGAGAGATCCTCTTCTGCCCCAAATTAATTGAGGGAGGGCAAGAAATTGTTGAAATTATTTCTTTAAAGGTCTTTTCTTGTGTTTTCTAGGAAAAGTAGTGTTGCTGAGAGTGGTAGAATTTGACCAAGACCCCCATTTAAAATATGGCCAGGATTAGAGTTATGTAGGTTGCCTGGCAAGCAGTACTCAGGTTAGCTCAATGTTCATTTTAGAAAGGTTATCAACAAGGCCTCTAGACTGTGGCTGTTGCTTTTATGTTTGGTTTCTAACAGAACTTTACCTGTAGAGGTCAGTGGTGTACTACTAATGAAGCATGGGAGCTACTAACTTTTATTTCAAGCTTTGTAGTTCACAACTCTAGCTGCATTTTTAGTACCATATTTAAAAAAATACTGTCACTGTTTGGGCCCAACCATAGAGCTATTAAATAGACTTTCTGGGAGACAGGACCTAACCTTTGGTGTTTTAAAAAGATACTCAGGTTATTTTAATTTTGTAGCCTAGGTTGAGAACATTGATTCAAATGAAACAAATGGAGTTAGGTGGAGATATTAAAAATTGATCTCTAAGCCAAGACAGTAATTTTCTCAGAAGAATTATATTCTGGTGAGCCTCTTTAGCACCTCCTACAAAAATAGACCTACCTGGCTTTACTTTTGTTCTGTTCCCCAAGACCTTTTTCCATTGTGATTTGCTGTTAGGTGATCCAGCCTATCAGAAGTTGGCCAGGAGTTGAATATGACCAGTTTAGGTTAGTTGCTCAGTCCCAGGGTCCTTTTTATGCTTGCTCATTTTCCACAATTAGAGACTGAAAGTTGTTTTGCTTTTTGGGCTGTCTACCTATTTTCGATTTCTCCGTCTTAACTGATATTCACTAGAAGATTTGTTATTCTCTTTTCATATCCCGGTGACCCTCATATTAGATTCTGTTTTCATCCTATTTAATTATTACACTTGTAAAATTTTGATACTTAGTGAGTTGCGACTTTTCTTAGAATCGTCATTCAGGAAATACAGTAGCACCCCCACTTCCAGTCTATGCCCTCACTTTCCATGGTTTCAGTTACCTGTGATCAACTATATTAAATGGAAATATATTAAATGGAAAATTCCACAGATAAACACATCATAAGTTTCAAATTGCACACAATTCTGAGTAGTGTGGTAAAAATCTCATGCCCAGAATGTGAATTATCCCTTTGTCCAGCACGTCCACACTGCCCACTGTTAACCCCTTAGCCATCTTGGTCATCAGAGAGAGAGAGACCACATTCACATAACCTTTATTACAGCATAATGTTATAATTGTTCTATTTTATTATTAGTTGTTGTTAATCTCTTACTATGCCTAATTTATAAATTAAACTTTATCATAGGTATGTGTAGGAAAAAACATTGTGTGTATGTGTGTGTGTAGTTCAGTACTATCTGTGGTTTCAGGCAGCCACTAGGGATCTTGGAATGCATCCTCTGAAGATAAGTAAGGACTACTGTATTCTCTTGCTTGATATGTACAAATAGTTTCCTCCTTTTAGTGTGAACTTAACCCTTGCCTTGATGTAGAATGAATTTAAGTAATGGAACTTTTTTATCTGTTCTGCATATAATACTATTTAGATGTAGGCTTGCAAAAGTAGTTATTTGAATTTTTTTGTTTCTTTGTTTTAGAAGCCTTATAGTTATCTTTTGTCCTCTGATACTGATTCTAAGAAACTATTCATTCTCAGTGGTGTGACTTCTCACAGTGCAGATCCTTCTGGTTTATAGTGTCGGAGGTGACCTGATGCCCATGTACATAACTCTTGTGTACATGTTATAAAGATAATACCATGTGTTAATGAGTCTGACATCTGTGAAGATCTCTAAAGTAATAATTGAACCTTGATTATTTGTTGGCTTTACTTTCATGCTATCAGCAGAGATCTTGACCAAATTCTACCTTTTGTTCATCCAAGGTGTTGTGTATTATTCTGTTCAGATAAATGGTGCCATTAGGCATTAGAAATGGGAAGGAAGCATTATTTTAGAGTACCCATTCTCTATGCTGAAGGATTTCCTGCCAGAGGAATGTGCTTTCAGTGTGTCCAATTGGAATGGAGTAGACTAGAGGAGAAACTGCCTTTTCTTGACTCTACTGCATGTTTTTCAAAACCGCCACCTCTATTTCATAGAGGTTTTTACCTTTCAGATATTTTTAGCTATGAGCTATTTTAGTAACAATTTTGAGTTAATTTTTAGCCTCTGGGGAATCCATTGTATATACTAGTTTTGCATTTTTATATTTATGCCTCTGAAATGGATTTGCATTGATTTAAAAGCTTACATTTTAGAGTTGGTGTTGTTGTGGAGATCTCTTTGTAAATTATGGCCCATGTTTGGCTGGCACATTCTTCAGTATGACTTCTATAACCAATTTTTTTTTTTTTTTTTTTTTTTTAATCAATGCATAGATTTAGTCAAGGCTGGCTTCCAGCAGTTATGTGAATAATTATCACTTATTGAGTGCCTATATTTGTGCCAGTCCTATGCTAGAACTTTTATAATTTCTAATCCTCAAAATAACCCTGCAAAGTAATTGGACCTCATTTTACAGAAAACTGAAGATCACATAGGAAGTAAGTCTCAAGAGTTGGGATTTGAACCCAGGACTTTTTCACAACTTCAAAATTTATATTCTTTCCATTATCTTGTGATTCCTTCAGTTTGTTTTTGTCATCTACTAGAATAGAGTCCGGTCTCACTGAATTTTGGTCTTTCTCATACTCGGGTACACAGTATCTGAAGTACACAGCAGAGTGCAAGGTCCATTTGAAGCTGCAGATAAACTTAGCTCATTGTCTTAAAGTGTCAGTCTTAATTAATGGTAACTAATGTAAACACAGACTAAACACTGTTGTATTAAGTCTTACCATACAAAAGTGCACGGATGTTTAAGATAAAGCACAAGGCTTATTTGCCTTGGGCTTCCCTGTGCCTTAGCTCCCAGGTTCCCTGGGTGTATGAGTTTGGGCTAGCATGATACTAGGAGGCACCTGAAAGTTTGAGAAGGACTGTAAAAGTATATTTATTCATGAAAAACAGGGACTGGATAAGTTCATGCATCTTACCCCAAAAGGAACAGATTGTTCATCTTACCCTCTTTTAAGTAGAGCCATGAAATCACATCTTCCTGTCTATTTGTCAGTGAGTTGTGACAGAAAGCACTGGTACTTTCAGGGCAAATGAATGATGTGCAGGGCATTTTACTGAAAATTGGCTGTCAAAACCACTCAAGACAGTATAGCACATTTCCTTTCTGGAAAGGGCTTTGGTTTGGAGTGGAAGGGGACATCCTTTGTCCCCCCACATTGGTTCTGTTCATATGTGTTGGCAAGGTCAATGCAGATATGCTGCTCTAGACCAGTTGATAAAACAGTTTGTCCACCTTCTGTCCATTTTGTGATAATTTTCTCCAATAAAAGGATTAATTTCAAAATTGTCTTCCCAAGAAATAATATTGCCAATAGTCTTGCTTACATGGATAGTAGAACATTCATTCATACAACAAATACTCTTGTCAGGCTCTATTCTCTGTATGGGGAATATAGTTTTGACAATTTATTATATGCTTATATTCTAGTGGGGGGAGACAGATGACAAACAAGTATACTCATACTCAGGTATTAAGTACTACAAAGGAAAATGAGACAGGGTGCAGAGTTTCCTTGGGGATTTTTACTATATTCAACATTGAGTTCTGTCTGACTTAAGAAACTGGTAGTGGCCATTCTAAGGAATTTTTGTCACATTCTGTTCTCTGTCCCATTTCAGGAAGTAATTTGTTAAATCTCCTACTTTTCTGCTGATAGAAGCCATTTTTCCTTCAAGCTATGAAGTGTTCTGATGGTTTTATATGACATAAACTCATTTATGCGATTCCACATTAAGTGTATTCTCAGCCATCAGTATCGTAGCTTTTGCATGGTTACAGATTCTTTTTACCAATTTGATTAGTTACAGTTTATGATGCTTTTCTGTATAGCTTGACCATCAAATTAACATTTGTAACCCAACAGCTGAAAATCATATTTTCACCTAGGAGAGATGATTTGTGCCTTCTAAAATCTAAAATCCTATTAAGAAAAACACACATTGTTGTTTTTTTTTAAGATTTATTGTTTTTCACAGAGACAGAAGGGGGCGGGAGTGCCCAGAGCAATCTCCATTATTGTACGTCATCAGTTTTCAACATGGTTTTGTTCTACACAGGTGGGTGGAGACCACACAGAGCAGGAACTGGGCTGGGGGTGGGGGGGCTTTCTGCATGGGAGGCATGTCCCCTTGAGCCAGGAACTTTACCAGGGGGTAGGAACCAAACTGGGGGTCTCCCTCATGGGAAGCACACTCCAGTTCGGCATATGGGTTCGCCCTGGCCAGCTGGGATTTGATCCTTGGTCTCTGGGGCTGCAAAGCGAGCATTTAACCCACTGAGCCATCCCAGCTTCCCAGATTGTTGTTTTTTGATAGCAATGGGATTTTGGTATAAATTTTATTGTTTGTGTTGGGAATCATTGTATACTATTTTTATATCATTCTATTTTGATTCCTGAATAGCAAAACTATTATTAGCCTATATGACCTGAAGCATTCCTTAGACTCCCTTCAGTTTAAATCCATTCTGGAAAGCATCTAATAAAAGAGGTAGTAACTCTAGACAGGAACAAAGAAATATCTGAACTTAAGATCTGTCCCTCTAATTAAGATAATGTCTTTAGATACTCATACAACTCCACAGTTTTCGAAGCAGGTAATATACTTTGAACTGGTCACATATACTTTAGAAAGGCTAATTCAGATCAGTCATTGTGATTATTCCTGGAATTTTTTTTCTACTCAGTTGATACTGTTTTATAAAATATTTTTTATAAGAAAAATATTAGAGGGGGAAGCCAGGATGGCTCAGTGGGTTAAGTGCTCACTTTGCAGCCCTGGGGACCGAGGATTGAATCCTGGCCCTGGCCCGTGCGGACCCATATGCTGAACTGGGGAGTGCCCCCAGTTCATTTCTTGCCGGGGCCTATACAGGAGGCTCCCAGCCCAGTTCCTGCCCTGTGCAGCCCTGCGCCCACCCGTGGAATGAAATTATGTGGAAAACGAATGCTGTCTACTATGGAGACTGTTCTGCCCCCCCCCCCCTTCTCTCTGTCTCTGTATCTCTCTCTCTGTCAAAAACAATATAAAGAAAAAAGAAAAAAAATTAGGGAAGCCAGGATGGCTCAGTGGGTTGAGTGCTCACTTTGCAGCCCCGGACCGATGATTGAATCCCAGCCCTGGCCCATGCGGACCCATATGCTAAACTGGGGTGTGCTTCCCATGCAGGAGTCCCTCAGCTGGTTCCCGCCCTGTGTGGTCCCCACCCACCTGTGTGGAACAAAACCATGTTGAAAACTGATGACGTGCAACTATGGAGACTGCTCTGGGCCCTCCCCCTTCTCTCTGTCTCTCTCTGTCTCTCAGCCTCTGTCACAAACAATAAAATAAATCTTAAAAAAAAAAAAAAAATCGGGCAGGTTTGTTTCCTTATAGAAATTAAATCTTGAGTTCTCTATCTGTACTTCTGCTATTGTAATGTATTGCCATTGGATTGAGGGTTCTTTTTTCTTTTGGCATGTGGCTGAATTAGAGCGATATGCAAACTCAGCTCTCAGACTTTGGGCTCAGCCTAGCTGTGTTGCAGAGCTCATGTAACCATGTTAAAATGTTTTTAGCCCATAAGTTAATAATGAGTCACCATGAAATCAGTGCTTTTTATCCAATTACTGAATTAACACTGCAAGAACACATTCTTCTGTAGTTCAACATGAACTGAGCCCCATTGAGCACTACTGCAAGCATAGTAAAGTAGCCACTCTTTGACAGTAGCCAAATACTAGTATTATTTATTCTCTGTGCCATTTAACAACCACAACTGCTATGATTTAGCTTGAGGCCTGAGGGAACTATACCACTAGCAGAAAGTTTGGCATTGGCTGTCAGCTGCAGAGCTTTAGGAAAATTCTCAATTTTTAACATTTGAAATTCTTTTCCTGAAATTACCACCTCTTCTTCCTTCATCTTCCTGTATCCTGATTTAGTTAGCCTATAGTTGATATTATCTCCTTCATAGAGAAAATAGCAATCTCAGTAAGGGAATCCTGGGGGCAATGAAAGTGGACAGCTCAGAGAGCCTCTTAAAACACAGTATCTAGACACCTAAAATTTACATTAGAGCCATGCCCTATACTCCCACCAGCTCACTCAATAATAGATATCATTGAATTTTTACAAAGCTTAATTTGACTGATTTTGTACCCTACCTTATATGTAAGTATTACCAAACAGATAAATTTTGTCTGACTCTAGATAGATAATAACACAACTGAACTGAAATGGGTAATGGCTAGTTCAGGCTGACATGACAACTTTCCTGGGTTTTATTCCTCTTTCTAGTTTGCTTGCTCTCTCTCTCTTTTTTTTTTTTATTTTTTATTTTTTTTATTTTTTATTTTTTTTTAATTTATTGTTAAATTTGATGAGGTTACATTGGTTGGTTCTTTTGTTTTTTTTGATTAATATGTGCATCATTCTGCTTGTTGTCACTGTAGACAGGAGAGACCACTCACTGAGTAATTGGCTCCCATCCTTGCTGACATCTCCCCATTAATCATTTATGCCATCACTGAATTGTCACCATTGTCATATTTTCAATGAGGAGGGTAATAACTTCCCTTATAATCTTTTTCAGTCAAGAGTGATGGTACTGAAAAAAAAGCTTAGTTTTACTAGTTAGAAAACGTACGAGGTTTGACAATTAAGTTCACAAACTTGCCACCATGCACTTTCATTGGCAGCACTGTACAAACAACTCGGTAAAGTTTTATAGCCTTGATATATCAGTGTCTCACAACTGTGTTTGTGTCGATGTGTGGCAGTGTCTTGATGAATGGCATTCATTATTTTTGTTGTGTTTTTGTGTGTCTTCACGAGAATGTCAGAGCTTGAATTAGAGCATGAACAAACATTAAATTTCTTGTTAAACTTGGCCAGAGTGGAAATGAAATCAGGGACATGTTAGTCCAAGATTATGGGGCTCATGCCATGAAGGAAACAGCAATGCAGAAATGGATTCAACGTTTTTCTGAGGGGAGAGAAAGTGTTACTGATGCACAGAGCTCAGGGCTGCTAGTAACAAGCAGAACTGATAGAAACATTGTAAAAATTTGTTGAATTGTGCAGCAAAATCATCAGCTGACTGTGAGAAGCATATCAGACCAAGTAAACATTGATAGAGAAACAGTTCAGAAAATCTTAACTGAAAATCTTGGCATGAGAAAGTGGGTACAAAAAATGGTCCGGAAAGAGCTCACCAATGAACAAAAGCAAAGGAAAGGCTAAGTTTGCCAAGATCTTTTGGAGAGGCAAGATGATGTTTTGGGCTGTTTTATTGTTACTGGAGGGAAACTGAGTCCAGGCTTGTGCTGCCTATACCATTAAGCCAATAAACTGACACAGGAGTTGGATCATAGAATAAGTATTTATTACCAGGGTATCAGTGTCCTAAGAAAGCAGAGGTTGGGTGGAAGAAAGGAAATGAGTCTTTATTTCAGAGCTACTTAAAACATGTAAAGAAAAATAACCCAGCTGTCACCCCAGACCTGTCCTAGACTGCACCCGGAGTGCACCCTTTTTAGCAATACCGTCCTTTGGAGAAGACAGGTGGCTGCAGAATGATCTTCCATGCAGATTCCTGAGGCAGCAGAAAGTAAAGTCCAAAAAGGCCCAAGAGGGAAAGAGAGAGCCGTCTCTGCCCTTCCTCTGTTCACCATCCTCTGGGAAGCACAGGCAGCTGGTACTGAATTCTTCAGGCAGACCTCAAACCTCCATAGAAGCAGAAGGGCTGATTCTCATCTTCCAGCCCAGTGATCCTAAGCACTGAGTGTGTGTGTTCCGCCTTGCTGCCCGCTGTCTGCCTCTCTTCTCCAGCTACACTTCCAGGGCTGAGCACCAAACCACTGCTGTGCTTAGCAGGCCTAGCTGGCTGCTTCCTGCTGATAAGAGCTCCCTGCAAAAACCTTTGTGGCCTCTCTCTGCTGGCCTTTCCATAAAAATTCACTCTGGCCTGAGTGTTCCTGATCTAGAGCTCCCTACAAAAACCTTCCAGGCCAAAAAGCCCTTGTCTTTCCACCCTCCTTCTGTATTTACATCCTCACCAGTAATTGGCAGGAGGGTCTCTTTCCCTTGTTAATTATGGCTAATTAGCCACATCTCCCAGCCTGCAGGGCTACCATTATTGTCAATTGCAGTCCATTAGCACTAATTATATCTACAGTGGTGCCTCAGTTCACCAACGCTTCTGTTCACGAACTCCGCTTTGGTTCACGAACAGGAGCCGCGGCCATTTTAATGCTATTTCCTGGCTGTCACATGGTTGTGACCTCCTGTAGGAAGATCGTGGAGAGAAAGAGACACAGAAAAAAGTACACTGTGAGTACTTTCAGTGACTTTTTTTGATTTTTGTTGTGCTCTTTCTACATTACTATACTGTACTAATGTGTATTGTAATTTGTTTCATATTTTTTGTGCTTCAAAAACCGAAAAAAAAGGTCAGAACGGATTAACCGGATTTACATTGAAC
>PVKE010019093.1:0-28848 GCA_004027555.1 Craseonycteris thonglongyai | reverse complement strand
GGAGTGGGCACTAGATATAAGGTGATGGAAGGGGAACTGATACTGAGTGATGGGCACATAATACAATGCATGAATGATGTGAGGTGGACTTGTACATCTGTAAACTATCTAATTGTTACCAACCAATGTAACCTCATCAAATTTAACAATAAATTAAAAAAAAAAAAAGAAAGCACAATGCACACAAGAGAGAAAAGAGATAGGCATTGTAACCATCTTACAGCTCCTGATTGTCATTTCTTAATTACTAGGTTAATAAAAAATAAAAAAAAACACAATGTGATCTTTACAGTGGTTTATTGTTTAATATAAGATGATTTTAAAAAGCTGAATGATGGTAACACTTGTAAGCCACATAAGTAAGTTGGAAGTCATTTCCAACTCAAACTCTTATATTTCAGTTTCTACCTAAAATACATACAAACATGAAAAAAATTGTTATATATCCTTGTTCTTACATAAAGGCATTTGTTACTCATTTAATTATTGTAGAGAACAAATTGCAGCAAGCTCTTTTGTATATTTCCCAACAGAACATGGATAACTTTTTGCTACATAAAATGTACCTTTCTCAGAACCTGTTTTATACATACAAGTAGATATACCTTTATAAAACTTAATAAAAAAAACAAACATAATTTCAGAGAATTCAATTAGTTATAGGAACCAGAGTGAAGATTTTTGAAAATATTTTTTTGTTAGAGGTGTAA
Organism: Craseonycteris thonglongyai; assembly: GCA_004027555.1. Taxonomy (NCBI): domain Eukaryota; kingdom Metazoa; phylum Chordata; class Mammalia; order Chiroptera; family Craseonycteridae; genus Craseonycteris; species Craseonycteris thonglongyai. The sequence continues at coordinate 28,138 of PVKE010019093.1, read as the reverse complement.
TTGTAAAGACTTTCACATGCAACACTGATAATGGCTAGTTGTTCAGATATACAACAATAACTATTTATTTATCCAATATATGTTTTTGAGGTATGAGGAAATTTTTTGGAGGGGAGGGAGTTATAAGAGAATTTAAAATCTTTCCATTTATGTGAAGTTATTCATTAACTTATTTATTCAATAATTCATCATTGAGCAATTCACTATTTCATTAAACAAATATGTATTCTTGGATGACTGTACTCTATAATAGGAATTGTTCCAAGTGCTCAGAGTACTGGTAAAGACAGACAAAATGAAGGAGACAGAAACTTAGCATGAAAATATTAGAGGTTGTGATTTCAGGTAGTGTAGTGTTGTGAAGGAAGATAAGACGATAAGAATGTGATAGGGGAAGATGGAGAGTACTGTTTTTAATAAGATGGATAGAGGCAACCCCTACAAGGACCTGATATGAAGTCAAGGTTTCAGTTAGGTCAGGGATAAAGCCCTGTGAGATGTAAGTAGAGTTCTCCTGGCAGACAAAATTGTGGATTACAAAGGCTCTTGGTGAAAACAAGCTGGGTATGCTAGAGGAGATGCACATTCATCACTAATCCTTCCTATCTCCTCATCCATGAATTGTCCTATTGATCCTCTCCAGATCTTGCAGAAGTGTGGAAGTACCATGTGAAAAGACACTCCAACCATAACCAAAAAGTGTCAGATTTTGAAGAGAAATTGTGTTGTTGTACCTATGATTTCATTCTCTCAATATGTTTTTCCACTACAATAAAAGCATACCATTTTCTATTTGTTCTCTTACCTTTACCCTAGAAATGTAATCTCTATAAATTATTGTTAAAATTCAACTGAAAGAAAACTAATTGTGCCTTAGAAATTGTTAAAATAGTGTATGATGTATTAAATATTTAAGAAAAACATCACATGCTCATTTGTGATAACTTAGCATGATATAAATAGGAAACAAAAAGATAAATCATAATGTCTACAGCGTTTATGAGCCTGTGACATGACCTTGCTCTGACATCACCTATCTGATCACTTGCCCCTACAAAAATGCACTCTGGAAAATAAAAATAAAGTCACAGTTTTCTGCCAGTATCACTGAAGAACAGCAATTTATTTGAGCAATTATGATTTTTCCTATAATTTGTGTATATTGATTGAGCTAAGACCACTTCCCTATGTTTGCTAATAGCAATTTAGGGAATTCTCATATTTGTTTATTATATTTTAATAATATATCGTTATGTATTTAAGAATTTGAAAATAAATTTGATTATGAAGATTAAACAACAAAATTGTAAGATAACAAAAATTTATCCTAAACTAACTGCTACATTTGTGATAGCATTTGATGGTAGAAAACTAGATGCAAATAAGAAAATGGTCTCTAAGATAAAAGTCAGAAATTTCATTCTGTCATTTAATTCAAATTGTTCCCTTCCTCTTTCTCTCTCTCAATCTTTTTTTCAGTCCTTTCTTCCTTCCTTCCTTCCTTTTTCCCTTCCTTCCTCTTTTTTCTTTCTTTCTAAAACCAGAAAACATGATTTTTATTTTTTAAAAGCGTATACAATAAAACTGAATGTTTAATAGAAGAAAAATTTAAGGCAGAAATTATAAGCAAAGAACTTTTCTATTGAATAAATGTGGACTACCAACCATTCTAATGTGCAAGAGCTTTACATATATCTATAGTACTTAACCCTGCAATGTCATACCCAGAATTAAAAAAAAAAATACATATAACTCTAAAGTGCTGAAACAGGTTGATATATAATAGTTTTCTCCCTACAGGTCATCTATAATCAAGACTGTAAATAGCCTATTTACATCAAAAGGGAATGGTTAAATATATCAGGGTAAAACAAGAAGGAATTACTATGCACTGTTAAGCAGCATTGTATGGTGTGTCTGATAAAAGGTAGTGAATACTAATAATGTGAGTAAATGCAGAAACGTAAAATACTAAATATGAATTCAACTAAGTAAGAACATACTAAAAGGAGCAACCTATAGATTAAATGGGCCTTGAGATGTATCAACTAATCACAAACTAAAGAGCATTTTTGGATCCCAATTTAAACAAGTAAATTATGATGAACAAATAAATATTATAAGCATTTATATATTTACTCATAGTACAATGAAATACTATATCTTATAAATATAGAAAAATATATAAATATGTACTGTTGGTTGGACACTCAATGTCATTAAGGAATTATATAATTTTTCAGTGATAATAACAGTGTTCTTTAGTCTTTCTCTTGTAGTGATAAATATTAAAATATGTATACATGACATGGATTTGTTTCAAAATAACATAGGTGACAATGAAGTTGGTAGGAGTAGAGATAAAAATGAAATTAATCCTCAGAGATTGGTGGTGTATAAAAAGAATCTTGACTATACAGGCATGTCTCAGATACACTGTGGATTCATTTCCAGAGCATCACAGTAATGTTAATATTGCAATAAAATGAGTTCCATAAGCTTTTTGGTTTTCCAGTGCATATAAAAGTCATGTTAATACTGCATTGTAGTCTATTAAGAGTGTAGTGGCATTATGTATTAAGAACAACATACATACATTAGTTTAAAATACTTTACTGCTAAAAAATATTAGCCATCATTTGAGCCTTCAGTGAGTTGCAAATGTTTTGCTACTGGAAGGTCTCACCTTTAATTTGTAAAAAGTGCTGTATCGTCAGAATGCAATAAAGCAAAATGCAATAAAGCAAAAAATGCCTGTACTCTTTTATTTGCACATGTTTGATATTATATAGATCAGTAGATAGATAGATAAACGTATACATATACAATGTAAACATTAATACACATTAAATGTATACATTTAAATATATATATATAACTATATATTGTACTTTGAAAATCTTCATTAATAAAATTAAACAATTATAATTAATAAGGTAAATAGATTTCTTGTGGTCATTATATTTAAGAATAAAAAGATTGAAATACACATACAAAAGTTTTATTTGACCTAAACATATAAATAACATCAGTACAAATATAGTTCTTCCTGAATATAAATTATTAAAATCTGAAATAAAAGGACTGCTTTGCTTTGACTTTATTCTGAAAAACACCAGTCTGTATATATTTTGAAGGTAAAAGAAATAAGCTCTTATTTCATCTGTATTTTAATCTGAACAATTCAGATGGAGCCTCTGATATCAAATAGCATGTTGGAGAAAATGCTCCGACATTTCAAGGCCACTGATTCTTATCTTTTTCATATGCTCATATATTTTCTCCAGGATTAAGAGAAAGCAATAATCAATCAGATTATCTTTCTATAAATGTAAAAACAAACACTTGGGAAAAAAAACTAAATTATAAAAATATTACATACCAATGATTTAAAAAAGTAATTACTATTTCTTCACTTGTTTAAAAAGTTCACATAAATGTATCCCACAGTAAAGTAAAATAAGCTTCTATTTTATCAACTATGAAACAATATGACAGAATCTATCAATCAGTATTTACTGGTAGAGTAGGCAGAGTGGAGATGCAAAGACATTTAAATGTGATCTCTCCCAGAGCTTATATAAAATTCCTTGAAGCAAGAAATACCTAGAGGAATAAAAGGAGCACAATGAATTATATAAGGAAGAGATCAATGGTGTGGTTAGAAGATGATTCATGGAAGACTTAAGATTGAAACTATGAGTGAGAAAAACCACTAAAGCAGGTAATAAGCATAGATTCTGAATTCATAAGTGACTCAAACTTTGCAATCAGTAGCCACAACATGTTTCTACATTTGGCAACCCCAAAGAGGGGTATTATTTAATTGATCAGTCTGTAGCTTTCCAAAGGGCATACCAAAACCCACGCCATTAGCAACTGCTCAAGTCACAGCTAAAGTCATAAGAATGATCTTGAATTCTGCCTACTAACAAAAACAATGAAAATCAGTTTTGGTTCTATATAGCCAGTCCTGGGGCTAGATAGCCACAGGAACCCAGGGAGCACCATTATGTTTCAACTTGTTAGTGAACCAAGCCTAAGCCTTTAGAATATGAATCTATAGCCTCTATGAATCTAAGCTAAAGCTCTATTAAGTCAACAGCTTTATTTTAAACTGTGAAGTTGGGATTAAAATTTCTCCACAGTGATAGCTCCTCCTCTTTCTGTAAAGATAAGGGAAGCTATATGATGTCGCTACTGACCAGCTGGTTAAGATACTGAATACACTATTTCCATTTGAGTGAAACTTTTGGGGTCTTCCCACATTGTTAAGTTATTCAAGTCCAAGTTGGTACCTACTGCAAAATATGATTCTCAGGCCATGGAGTCACAGGTTTCTGTGAATCAGCCATTCAGTTTCAACAAGGGTCTTGCTTCAAGCTAATAACAGCTTTTTAAAAGAGTATACATAGTAGCTATGTCTAGAAAGTGATTGGTACAGAACCCAAAGAAAAACTTTAGTCACAGGACACCAAAAGGCAAAATCATCAGTCACAGGACTTAATAGTTCAAAGGGGGCATTAAGATCATGGGAACCAAGGAAGCCGGGATGGCTCAGTGGGTTAAGTGCTCACTTTGCAGCCCTGGGGACCTAGGATCTAATCCTGACCCTGGCCCATGTGGACCCTTATGCAGAACTGAGGTGTGCTTCCTATGCAGGAGGCCCCCAATTCAGTTCTCACCCCTCAGTGTGGCCCCTGGCTTGAGGGGGGTGTGCCTCCCATGCTGAAATGTCCAGCACAGTTCCTGCCCTGTGTGACCCCTGTCCACCTGTATGGACAAAATTGTGTCGAAAACTGATGACATACAGCTATGGAGACTATTCTGGGCCCTCTCCCTTATCTCTGTCTCTCTTTTTCTGTAAAAAATAATAAAATAAATCTTTTAAAAAAATCATGGGGACCTAAAAGTACTATGATTTTTCTACATGTAATTATGATTAGAATGATCCACCCCCCCTGCCCCTAGCCTTTATAGGACAACATAGATGAATTTACACATAAATGTGAAAGAAACAACTTGAATACATATAATTGGCTCATAGAACCCTTAACACCACATCATGTTAGATTCTTTTCCCATTGTGAATCCTAACTGAAGTTGATTATTAGCAAAGTCTGGATGTCTCATGCCCATGTGAAAATTAATAAACAGAAACTTCATAAATGGAGTTAGGACGTTAGAAGACAGGAGAACTCTAATGCATGTATCACTTAGTGCACATTACTGATCCTAACAGGAAGTGATGTTACTTAACTATCTCAGCAGGAGGAAGAAACAATTTTTCCTGGCCCACTAACAGCTCAGCCAATGGGAGGCTACCATGATTCGGACAATAAAAAGTTACTATACTTTGCACTTTGGATACTCCAATATACTCTTTGTTTATAAAAAACACTCCTCCCAAGTCCTTTAAAAAAAAAAAAAAAAGTTTCTCTTTGTTGTTTCTCTTGACTTTCACACGGTTTTCCATTACCCTGCCTGTCTCGAATTATAATTTTTGTTGTTCCCAAATAAACCCAGGTTTCTTACCTGATCAAAGTTCAGGACAGGTATAGATGGATAGCTATTTGTGGCCTTGGAAAGAGGAAGAATTTGGTTCCATTCCTAATAATTTTTTTCCTTAAAGAAACTGAAATTGGAATAGGAGTGTCAAGGGGGGTCAGGTAGAGTCGAGTGGGAGAGCAGTTTCACACCAGTAAACAAAATGCATTTACTTTGAATTTTGAGCAAGGCAGTGGTTGTTTGCCAGCTACTCAAAGTTCCAATGCTTTTCACCAGTCTAGTGTTCTATATTATATGGCAAGATCCTTCATCTGAAATTATGCATTTCTTCTGTGGAGACACCTAAACAAGTAGCCACAACCAAGCAGCCTTTCAGCTGAAACTAATGAAGCTTTCTGCATTATGCTTATGATAATAAACCTTCTTCTACCTGCCTAATTCACCATTTGGACAGTATATTTCAAAACTACTTGATGCTAAGCCTCTAAACATTCGTTAATGTAAGACAGTGGAAAATTACTGAGGCCTTGACCAAAGCAGCTGGGCCAGCTCAGCAATAGGATGTCTTATCAGGGAATAACAGAATGTTCAAGGATGAAGGCTGTTGCTCTTAGCTAAGGCGTGCAACCGCAGGCTTGAACCCTGCAGGACCCAATAGAATTGCGCACTCGGCACCCTCCCCTCCCCTGGTTTGAGTTGTGAATAAAAAGAAAAACTTGGTGTAAGTCAGGGCTTGTTGCTCCCGGATGAACTGGGGTGGCAGCCCAGATTCGAATCTGCTAATAAAATCTCCCTCACCAATTGGCAAAAGAGGGTCTGATTCCACCAAATTCTCTGTGTCGTGGTTGTCTGTCTCGCGGGTGGTCTCATTCGGCACAACAGTTAAGAGCAGGATAACGAAAGTCCCTGTTTGCCTTCTTGTCAACCAATGGAGTGAGAGCATTAACTGCCTCATTCCAGGGATTGTTTCATATCTTCAAACAAGTTCATGAATTTCCAGAAACCCACGTTTCTGTCTACAGCTCATTCTTATTGCCAATTTGCAGAAGTTGTTAGTACTCTAAATACTTAAAATATTTTGTCCAATATATGTATAGAAAATAAATGTGCAGCACGTCTTTTTTTTTCTTTTGTGAGTTTTCCACATTGGAATAAATTTATTTTGTTACCTATCTTAGGTCTTCTTCCGAGAACATTTTGTCTTTAATGGTACATATTTTACCAGAACTTTACTAAAACCTCAGCTTTATATTTTTAATTATTACTTCCCTCACTTTCTTTTTTAGAAACTTATATTAGATATATGATGAAATTTCTAACCTTATCCATTACTGCTCTTAGCTCTTCTTTCATAAATTATATTTTCTTGTCTTTCTGTCCTTGTGTGCTGATTAAATTAATTGGGGGTTTTGCTTTGTTTTGTTTTGTTTTGCATTTAACTCATTATTTGTGTGTGTTCAATATACCTTGTTTATTTACTTTTTAAGATAAAACTTTTAATAATTTTTAAACATTCTTTTTAATTTTTTTAAATTTTGCTTATTTTATGATTCATTATTTTACTATAGAATGTATTTTCTTTTTTGTAGATATTTCATAGACTTTAAAAAGATCTTTTGTATTTAGTCTTTATTTTAAAGTTTTTGTCAGATAGTTCTACAAAATGTATTTCATGAGTATTTTAAAGTATGAGTTGACATGTACTTTTCTAGTGATTCTGTTATTCCTTTTTCTTAGTGCCCCCTTCCTAGTCTTCAAATCCATAGTTATGTTTTAGAGATTTATTTGTACTGTTTTTGACAAAGAGAGAGAGACATAGACAGAGACAGAGAGGAGGAAGTGGGCCAAGAGCAGTCTCCATAGCTGTATGTCACCAATTTTCGATATAGTTTCACTCCACAGATGGTCATGGGGCTGCGCAGGGCAAGAACCAGGTTCCGGGCCTCCCCCCATGGGGGGCACACCCCTGCTGTAGGCCTCCTACATGGGAAGCTTGTCCCAGCAAGAACCAAACTGAAGGCACACCCCATATCAGCATATGGGTCCCCACAGGCCAAGGTCAGGTCTGGGACACGATCATTAGACCCCACGGTTGAAGACTAGTGCTCAACTTGCTGAGTCATCCCAGCATCCACTCAGTTATATTTTATAAGTGTGGTTTGAGTTTCTCTATCCCTGGTGATAAAGGTGTTATTTTGAAGCAAGTCCACAAACAATTCTGTATTTTAAAAGAATTCATCGTTATCTGGATAATCTATGCTTTTCCACATACTTAGTGACTTTCAAATAAGCCAAAGCATCAGACACCAATATTTTGATGCTGCTTTCACAAATAAGAAAGACATATCCAAGTCTTCTATTTCAAGCAGTAAGCCTGCAAAGCTAAATTTCAAATGAACCACTTTTTTTTTAACTGTTAAATTTATTGGTGTGACATTGGTTGGTAAAAGTTACATAGGTGCCAGCTATACAATTCTACATTACATTATCTATGTATTGCATTATGTGCTCACCAGCTAGAGTCAGTTCTCTTTCTTTCACTATATATTTGACGCCCACTCCCTACTCCCATTCCCCTTTCCTCTTACACTTAGGCAATCACTATACCTATGATATCCATAAACTTTTGTTTCTTTACTTTCAGTTTTATATTTTACCTATAAGTGAAAGCATATGTTTCTTGATTTTTTTCAGTCTGACTTATTTCACTTAATATGATGATTTCAAGGTCCATTTCATGTTTTCTTATTGATGAGTAGTTTTAGTCCATGGATATTTCTAGACCATCCCACCCTATTTTGGACCTGGAGCCCTGAGGACTATAGCTTTGATTAGACTTACTCTGTGTATTTTGCATAGATTTTGTTATGGGTATTAATCAAAGAGGAGTCTGTCAAAGCTTGATGTTATAACACATCTTGACAAGAATCAAGGCAGTATTTTTTCTAAGTTTTTTATACACTGTTTCTAGGAGCAGTTAAAAATTAGTCAGATGACACAAAGATAGCACACAGAACTAGGAATCAGTGACTTAAAAAGGGGTAAGTAGAAAGTAAAGAGAGTATTATATGTGAGCTTGTGTAAAAATGCTTCAAGAACAAAGTAGTAAATTGAGAAAATGGCTTCTTAAGATCAAATAAGATAAAGCCTGACAAATATCCACTGAATTTAATAACTCAGAGACATTAATAAAAGCAATTTTTGAAGACATGTTAGTTTAAAAATTATCATGGATAATATGTGAGCCAGTGGAGATAGCTAACTAGGGAAACTAACTGGGTAAATTTGCCTCAGAGAAAACAGAAACATTGGGTAGAGGCTAAAAGGGATTTTTTTTTTAATTGAGAAATCATGCTCTTGTAAAAACACAAATGGAAATAAATCAGGAGACAAAGACTCAAATTTCTAAAGCAGAGAAAGATATGGGTGTAGAAAATTCTGAATAGACAGCTGGAATGGAAAATAAAGATGAAGAAAATATCCTTAAGCAGGAGAAATGCCAACTTCTATATCAAACTTAGAAAAGAGAAGGAAAGAAGGGGTACTAATGAAGCACTGCTTGTCAATTTGACAGTAAAGGACTGAGGCAGAACATTTTCATCCAGTATTTTCTACTTCCCTTAGAAGCAGGTGACCAGGTTTTCAAGATAAGAAGCAAGTTAAACAAGGGCTGTTAGACTTGAGAAGTAAAAAGAATCATTTGAAACCAGTGTTGAGAAACATAAGAGAATGTAGTAACTAGAGATTCTAGCAATGGTGGCAGGCTTGACAGCTCAGTTGTGATCACTATCAGTTTATAGTGGTTCCATTCTTCACAATTGGTTGATTTTCTCCATCTGGGTTTATTTCTAAATTAGGAACAGTAAAGAACATAATGACATTAATATAAGGTCAAGTTCAGAGAAGGTAAATGCTATAAAACAACAAGGGAAAAATAAATATGGTACTAGTAGACAGTGGCTATAACAATAATTTATAGAAATTAAGCTGGATACAGAGAAATGTGAGGAAAGGAGAGAATAACATAAAAATAAATAATTAATTAACTGATGGTTTCAGAGGGTCATAAACAAGTACAGTGGGGTCAAATGAATTTACAAGAAAGAAGGAAAAGAGCTGAAGTTTCGAGTTATTAATTCAAGAGTTAGTGTACTTTGGGCCATGGTAATAATGATAATATAATTTTAGGAATATATAAGTATTATGTGGCTGAGAGGCCCTGGAAATGACCAACTCAAGAAGGTTAAACTCTATGGTGATACATGGGTCGTCTGTAAAAAGACTGAATATATCTAGGATCATGAAATAAACCATGTTAAAATAAAAGGCTTACAATCCAGAAGCTGAAGTTAACAGTGGGTGAATAAGTGTTATTATGAAGTGAGCACACAACAACAGAAAAAGAGAAGAAATGGTTTATCCAGAGAACTGAAACTCAATGAAGCATGGTTTTTCAGGGGGTTTAGTGGGGATGAAAAACAATCTCTGTAGGCATAAACTACTAAATTGAGCTGCCAAGAGGATATGACCAAGCATCCTCAGATAAGTGGAGTGAGAAAGGTAGACTAGCCATTGTTGATAGGGCCATAGAGAGAGCAATTTCAACAGGAGAGAGGGCAAACAAAACAAAATATTGAAAACGAGTATTAGAAATGAAGGTAGATTAATGATGATGGAGGGGATGGGAATATAATGAATGGCTTGTAAGAAAGAGAAAGAGTGGTACCGGTAACTTAAATGAGAGCAGTCAACAGAAGTCCACACATTCTGGAAGTAAAAACGCAGGGAGAACTAAACAGACTGAACAGTCTTAAAAATTTTTTAATATCCAACAATAATAAACTTGTGAGGTACATTTCATTTAGCTGAATTAAAAACCAATTCATCTTAGAAATATACTACTGTGGGGAAGCTGTGATGGCTCAACAGGTTGAGCACTCACTCTGTAGCCCCAGGGTTTGATGATTGAATCCTGGGCCCAGGCTATGTGGACCCATATGCTGGACTGGGTTGTGCTCCTAGTTCAGATCTTGCCAGGGAGAGCTTCCCATGTGGGAGGCTCCCAGTTCAGCTCCCAACCTGGACATGCTTCCCATGTGGGAGGACTCTAGCTTGTGGGGACATGCCTCCCATGTGGAAGGCCCCTGGCCAGTTCCAGCCATGTGCAAGCCCCACCCCACCTGTGGAACAAAACTATAACAAAAACTAGTGATGTACAACTATGGAGACTACTTTGGGTCCTCCCCATTCTCTCTCGTAAAAAAAAAAGAATAAAAATAAATCTTTTTAAAAATACACTACTATGGATACAAATTGCAACTTCTCAAGGCTTCCCACTAGTTTCTGAAACACATGAATGGCATCAGGAGCCAACCCTCTACTGTTCCTTCTCTCTGATCTCATAATTTCTAGGCTAAATAAAAGCAATAACAACAACAACAAAACACCTATTCATTCGAATGGTCCCATCCTTAGATTCCAGAGGAAATGTAGACTTTTTCTTATATGTTTATTCCATTGATAATCTCAATGGGAAGTACGGTGAGTAAAACAGGCAGTGAGATGCCTGAATTAATGTTTTCATTTATTTCAGATACTTTGTTATTATTTCCATCAGAAAAAAAAAATAGTAATGATAGCTAACATTTATTGAATGCTTTACTTGGCATTATTCTACGCACTTTATATGTTTTATGACATTTAATCTTTGCATGAAGTGCATACTTTTATTAGTACCCTTTTAGGTGAGAAAAGTGAGGCTCAAGGAACCTACACAAATTGCCCAATATCACACTTTTGGTAAGAAATGGAGGTGGATTTACAAATCTGAGTGATTTCAAAGTTATTGTACTAGTTATTTTAAAGTCTTTTCAATATCAAAATACATTTAGTGGACTGACTATATTTCAATATAGAATGAAAATCTATTAAGGAATAATGAATTGAAAATAGATTTCAATGAGGATAGGAAATAAAACCATGATCAAGTCTTTTGTAAATTATCCAAGTTTATATTGACATTTAAACATGAGATAGTGTCTTTGACGATATACTTAATCCATTCAAACTGTACTTGTCTTTTTTTTAATTCAGATAGATTTGCTCTTTTAAAACATTTTTGTATACATATACACACATGTATACTAGATATGTGCTTGTATGTATGTGTGTGTGTGTATATATATATTCATATTCATATATTCACACACATATTCATCAACATATATACACAGTATACACTGTGTGCTTAATAAAGAAATATAAATGTGTGTGTGTTTATATATTGTGCCAATTACTATTAATACTTTAAAAATGTGGAGGTCAAGTTTGTTTTTTAAGTGTACCATGATTTAGATAGAGGCTATAAAAAGCATATCAGAACACTATTATTTGTATGTATATTACATATTCTGTTTTAATTTGAAAATGTAACCTCAGCTGTATGTCAAACTACAACAAATCATTAGTGTAAAGAGATGTGTGGGAATGAATCTATCTGTGATAGCACATACATAGAAGTAACACCATTCAGTTAGGATCTTGAAATGACTTAATAATACTGACTGTAAACAAGATTTATCATAATTCAAAAAATTGTTTACACAATAGATTGATTTGAAAACAGAACACTGGTTATTTTGTTATGTGGCTATTCCTGGCAGTTATCCAAGGATTACAACTGCACAACCTTACGAACAGCATAGAAATGGACTGTGTTAACAAAGGTTCTCAGCAGGATAATGTGGGGTGCACATTCTTTCTCACTGTGCATTGATGAGCTCCTTTTGAACTTTGCCAAGATTTAAACAGTGACAGGGCTCTGGCGCCAACAGAAAAGGTGGGCCTTGAGTTGTGCTTTAGGAATGGGGGTTTTGTGTGTATGTGTTGTTGCTTATTTGCTTGTTTTTTGTAGGAAGCCACATTTTAATCATTTAGGTTGCTTATTGGTTCTAATTAGATCTGGAGGTTTAAGGAGATTTATGACATATAATAAAATATAGCCTCAACTGTCTTAAAAAAAAAAAAAAGAATCTAGAGTGACTCTGAGATTAATCATTAAAAGTTATATATTTAAATCCCAAGGTAGAAAAATCTGCAAACATTTTAATGATATCATGGTAGAGAAAATGTATAGGTTGAATTATACAAAATTCTTTATATTTCATTTTAATCTACAAAAATAACAATTTTATGTTTCAACTAAATATATTTACTATTGATATAATTAACTGATTTGTCTAAACATATTTTTTCTTAAACTTTGACTTCTAGAATATTGACTTGAGATTTTACATGTAGCTCAAATTACAATTTTATTTGTAATATTGATCCCAAGGTGAGAGATTATTACTGTATATTATATTTGTAAACATAAACTAACTCTTTAAAGCAAGAAAATTTTAACATGATAAAGTGTTTGTGTGTGTGTGTGTGTGTGTGTGTGTGTGTGTGTGTGTGTATGCAGGGGCGCACATACATATGTATTCCTACAATTGATTCATCACAATTGTTGGCTGACCAATGTTGACTGATGAATAATATCTTAGGAGAAAGTCGCTGGAAATCATTTATACTACTTTGGAGGCACTGTGTTCTCTTATGATCCTAACATGAGTTTATAAAAATAAACAGTGTGCCTGAATCTATTTTTCTGATTCACAACTTTCATCATGTTAGATTGATCCTTCAAGGACAATTCAGAGTGTACCCTCTCCACAAAGCCTCCATTCTGACATATTCTCATTTTCTCTAGATCAGGGGTGTCAAACTCAATTAAAACATGGGCCATTTGGTGCAACAGGCAAGATTCACATGGGCCACATCACATTTACAAACATCGCCAGAACTGAGTCAGCATGTTTATACACGCCCCCAGACCCCCAGGAAAGGTACCGGGCCACATGTATACTCGTCTTCAGTAAAGGGTTAACAAGGGAATTGTGTGTATAGTATTGCCTCAATCTCCCCTAAGCGCTATTTTCTTCAAAACAATTTTTTCTATTTTCATTTTATTTCAGAGCATTGTGGGCCACAAAAACTACCTCGGGGGCTACATGTGGCCGGTGGGCCGACAGTTTGACACCCCTGCTCTAGATTGACTCTCTGTTCCTTATGTGTGTGTCATGATACGTGATTCTTCAATAAATTTATGTAATTATGTATTCATATCTGGTTTCTGTGCTCTGTTAAATATTCTAGATTCATTTTTGTGTCATTGGCAGTGACTTGTACAAAGACTACACAAGCCTGTCCCTTCAATGAACAAATTAAATAAATGTGTTTTGAGTTTCTTAGTTAAAATAGTTATTCATACAATTATATTAACTAAACTGCCTTCTTTTATATAATTCCAATGTTTAATAAGTTAAAGATTAAATTTTTAATTTTGATGTACTTCCATTTCGGGAATGAGACCAGAAAAATGCCATTTCCCAGAAAATGAAAGTGACAATACCAAACTACAATATGTATTATGAGAGACTAAATATTTGTACAAACATCCCACCAGACATGTTTCCAAGAAATTAAATGACCAGAAAAATACTTTTAATTTAGAACTAAAATAAAGAATATAAGAATCCAGGGATTTTGAGTTTACATTTCCTTGATAACATGTAATTCTCTAATCTTCATAGAGTAGGTGGGGGTGTCCAACCTTCTGGCTTCCCTGGACCACGCTGGAAGAAGAATTGTCTTTGGCCATACATAAAATACACTAACAATAGCTGATGAGCTAAAAACAAATTGCAAAAATACCTCATAATGTTTAAAGAAATTTGAAAAATTTGTGTTCAGCCATATTCAAAGCCATCCTGGGCCTCATGCAGCCTGGGCTATAGGCTGGACAAGATTAATAGGACTTGAGATTTGATGGGACAGAAACCAAACTCAGAAGATAAAATCTGGGTCCAAAGCAAGATGAATGATCAGACTGGAACCTTCAATATAATAACGCCAAGGCAACCTGGCACACTTACACTCAGTGGATCAACTAGAATAAAGCCCATCCCACAGATGTAGATGGTGAGGAGCCTTGCTTGATTTAATTTTGACCCTAACTAGATGGGAGTAAAATAGAAAAGGTTTGCTCTAAGAATTCTTAGCCATTTATCCACCATCATATAATAATCTCCAGAAAAAAATAATAATAATACAAACACAAAATTACTTTTAATGGGCTCTGGATTCATTGTGTCACTAAGTATCCGGCAGAAGCTAACATAAACATTTCTGAGAGAATTCATATTAGCAAAATGTCTCAAATGCTTCCACAAATAATATTTCAAGGATTATATCTTCTTTGACAATAATATATCAGAAAGTATCCAATAAAATAACTCTCTGTAAGAGTTGATAGAAATAATACATCACAGAATCAGACACTCAAGAATGGAGATATCAAAATTATCACTATATGTAACAAATATAAAATAAAAATATGTTACATTTTAATGAGTAAAAAAAATGTTAAACACAAAGAGCTAAAGAAACAGAAATTATAAATGAGATTTATAAAAAAAACTCAATATGTCTCTTAAAAATTTAAATTACAATGAAATTAGCAATTTAATGAATTAAATATACCACAGATGAGAAAGCCCCAATGTGAACTAGTAAAATGGTAGATTTGTCAAAACAATACATTTCAGAGAAAAAGAAGCAGGAAAAATAGAGTTTAAAAGACATGGAAGTTCCAAAATAAATCTAATCAGATTTCAAAAAAAGAGATAACATATATGAAGAAAAATGGCTAAGAATTTTTAGAATTCATGGATGTCATGAATCTTTATGTAGACTGTTAATGTAAATTAAGCAAGATAGGTAAATGAGAACTGAGATTCATCAGAATGAAGATAAAAATATAAACTATAGGGAGAAGATTTTAAAAGCACCCAGAGGGAAAATACAAAAATAAGAGAGAAAAAATAACAATTATATAACTAAATTCACAAGAACAACAATGAAAGTCAGAAAAGAGTTGGCCAATATGTTCAAAACACTGTGAACAAGAATTGTTAATTAAAATTGCATATCAATAAAACTATCTGTCAGAAATAAGGGTGAAACAAAGATAATTCCACAGAAAAAGTCAACGGGAGTAGGTAAGAATAAAAATTTACTACCAACAGAAAGACACTACTACAGTATATTATTCAAAAAGAAAATATGATACCATGAAAGAAGGTCCATAATATAAGAAGAAATTGAGAATAAAGTTACTAGGTATGTTCAATTTACTCAATTTAATCAAATATTATATATATAATGGTATTAATGGTTTATTTGTGACATTAAATAAAAATTAATTTATAACAAAACTAATAGTAGATGCCTGCATCTATTATTGATTAGTTTAAATTTCTAAGGTCTATGTATTATTTTGGAGAAAGATGAAGTATTGATTAATTGCTAGCTGGTTAAGTATGCTTGTTAAAACAGCACTAAAATAGTAAGTAAAATAAACTTACACCTTCAAACTAATAAAGGCAAAAGAGTGAGCCCAAGGAAACTTATTTAATCCAAAATAAGTCAAGAAAACAGACAAAAAAAGAGAGAGAAGGAAGCAAACATAGATGTTAAAAAATGATACTTTTTAAGAAGAGATTATTGATGTGTTACTAATCTTTTATTGAACTAGTCAAGACAAGCAGTTGTTTCTTTAAAAATGATAGGCTAATTAATTGTTTTGCAGCATCTTTAAGATTAGATTTTTGTCCTAGCAGATACGCAATGGTTTGCCTAGGAAAATGGGAGACAAAAAGTAGTACCTGTGAATTTTTATATGGAAGAAAGATGTTCTGATTCTCAATATCCTGCATTTGTACTTGGAAAAAAAAAATATATATATATATGTATATATATAATCACCAAAATACAGGACAAGAGATCTGATTATGTGGGTTTTGTCCTTTGTCTCTTAGTCCACTGATTTGTAAGCTGGCTTATAATTAATCATACTGAATAGGAGTAAAAAAACTGTTCACTGCAACACTTGCATGGAAATTTAATTTTGCTCCCATGTATTTTGTTAGGTCAGTAATTCCTAAATAACCATATAATAAATACTAGGAATTGCCATAACTAAAGTCCAGACACAGAATCAAGAGATATCTACCGTAAAATCACCATCACATATGGGTGATTCTTCTGAGCAGTCAATGCTAATATTAAACATGTTTAAAACAATCTTATCCTCAGTTCATAAAGTAAAGCTCATAAATCAACTTATTATCAACATATTATTAAAAACAATTACTTTCAAATTATTTAAATGATTGTTGGAAACAACACAAAAATTACCTAGTCTGTGTAGAAAAGCAGGAAAAAAATATGTGAGGAAATTTGTAATACATAACATAATAGAAAATAAGCTGAAAAAGGTAAGGTTAGGTAAACATAAGGCTCTTTGTAGGGGATGGGAAGTGGGAATAGAATGAATCAATCAAGTGCCCATTTAAACCTATAAATAAGGTAAGATAGTAAAAGTGTATGGCGACTGAGCAAATGTTTGCAACATTTCAATCACAAACTACACATGTGAAATTTTGGTAAACATGAATTTCATATTCCTGTGTGATTGCAATATGAAGTAAAAAAATACCATAGAAGTATCAAGACAAATAATATAAAATGTTCAACTGAACTTTGAATTAGGTTTACTGTACTGCAATTTCAAAGCATGAAATATATGTAATGCAGTCTTGAAATGTTTTTATCCAAAAAAGATTGCTTTAGGTACTTAAAAGATAAAGTCTCAGGTGACTAGAATGTCTTCCTTTCTTTAAGGTGTTGATGTTAAAACTGTTACTTTCATATTGACAGCTGTGTGGTTATAGCACACACAATATTTCTCTTCTCCTGCCCTGAGGACAAACCAACATTTTGATACTGTCATATGCAATCAAGTTTCATTGTGCTTTATACAAATATAATTATGGTAACTGTGATCTTTATGTACTATTATTAAGTCTCATTTCTCTACTTTAAAATTCTAACTTCTAATAAGTTCAGAAATCTTACCTAACCTCTTCTAATTTTTTTCAGAAGGAATCTATAATATCATAGCTATGGTTCACAGGTGTAATTTAAAGTTTATCACACTTCCCTAGTGTGGAGAATAGAAGAGGCTAGGTGGTCATTACATTTATCCATTTATTCTATAGACATTTGTTGACCATCTTCACCATGTGACAAGCCCTGTGGTAGGTGTATCTGAGAAATACCATGAACATGAAATTATTCTTGCCTCAATCAAGACACTGACATCTGAAAAGAGGAAACGAGGAAACTATGTTAATAGTTAAAATATAATGTTTGGGAAAATTCATTCGAGGCATATCCCTACTTTTAAGTAGTTTTGTAAGTGAAGTTGGCCAAATTGATATTGATGGAAAATAGGATTAATTTATTTAACAAACAATCATTAGTTATCTATTATGTGTCAGGCACAGTGACAATTCTAGAGATATGATTTCTCCCAGAATTTATATGTAACTGGAGGGAAGCCTGAAGAAGACAGATAGATGATAGATAGATAAATAGATAACAAATTATACACACATGCACACACACACACATACACACGCATACACATATATATAGAGAGAGAAGAGACAGAGAGGAAAATAGTGTCAGAGAAAATGTGTTTATCTAAATGTTGCTAAAATTAATCTAGAGTAAACAAAAAGAGCTTAATATATTATAAAATATGAAAATTAACTATTTCCATGAAGAAGAAAATACAAGGACATAAAATGTAGTCAGATATTATCTAACACTAAACTAAATATTGTCACATAAACAAGTAAGTAAATTTGTACTTGAATAAATCCCACAGACAATACCTCCAATCTTTCAATGATCCAAATTGGATAATGTTTAAAATTTTTTTGATTAGATATATTATCTTAATTAAATATGTCAAAACATAAACACTTGATCAGTGGCTAGATTTTAGCAAACTAAATGACCTAGAGGAGCCAGAAAAATGTTAAATGTAATTAACAATAACCAGAAAATTATATGGGTGAAACATATAATTTTGTTATAAAGCAACAATGGTTAATGCTAGTGAAAATACTTACTACCAAACAAATTCATTCTCAATAGACTGTTGTTAATTAATAAAAATAAATATATCAGGAAAAGAGATTTAAAAATCACTTTTATTTATGTTGATTCTCTCTTTACAAAATTTTTTTGGAGCAGATCAGAGTTTATCTTAAATTTAATTGTTTTTCAACATATTTAAATGAACATGATCAAGTTATAGTTCACCATTTAGTCACCTGTGATATTTTATAAAATAATGTTCTTCTGGAAGAACTGCATGCTGAAATTAAATTAACTGCAATACTAAAAATAATATGTTAAAATAGTATCTGTCATTTTCTTATAATTAAAGCTTAAGACTTCCTGGATGCTTTTCCTTCCATACAGGATTACATTATATACCCCTCAGGTTCCCAAAATATTAAGAATATCTCTATTATTGAATTACCTGAAGTATATAAAATTATTTAAGTGTCTATCTCAATTAAGATTCATATTTATGTTTATATCTTTGCTGTCTAAAATTGGGCCAGGAAAAAAAATGCTGAATTAATAATACTGAATTATACTTCTATTTAGGGATTCATAAATACTATCTAATTTAAGCAACTGTATTATTTCCATTACTCAAATTTACTTTTAAAAGCAATTTCACATAATTTCATGTGATAGAAAAATCCAGCCACAGTTAAAGAAATATTTATTATATTAAGAAAGTTCATACTTAAAGAAATAGATTTAATAAAAATTCTCCTAAAAACTTCAAAAATAAAATTCATGCTATGGTTTTGCTTTTTAAAAAAAATAGTTTTTGTTCAGGACTTCTGTTTTTTTTGTTTAGATTTGTTTTACGGTCTAAAGAAAATGTCACCTTAAGGAACACACATATTTGTTTACACCTGTTTGAGTTACATTGATTCTGCTTTCCTGGTAAAAGTAGATGCAAATAAGAAATTGTTATATAATAACACACAGAGCTTCCAATATACAACAGACAAACAGCTCACTATTTCAACAGTGTCACTGTAAATTCACTATCTGAATCAAACACAACATTTTATTATTGAACTCAAATAACTCTAGATTTTGAATCTGGTCTTGTGGGCAACTTTCTTCTAGAATTTCCTTACCTTTAGTTTCTATTTCTGTTTTCATTTTTATATAACACTTAGAGTTATCAGATTTTTCACTTAAAGTCTTCTCAATATCAATCTGTTTTCCTCTGTTCATTTATAAAGTTTATAAAAGCTTTCCTTGTTATTTTTTATTTACTTATTTTATTTTCTTTATCTGTTGAGTTTATTGGGATTATGTTGCTTGGTAGAAATTACACAGGTTCCAGGTGTACAATTCTACATTACATTGTTGTTTTGTTGCATTTCTGTGCTCACCACCCAGTCATTTCTCTTTCCATCACCATATATTTGATGCCCTCACCCTACTCCCCCATCCACCTCCCCCCTTACTCTCAAGTAACCACTAAACTATTGACTGTGTCCATAAGTTTTTGTTTCTTTGTTACTTTCACTTTTATATTTCATCTATAAGTAAAGTCATATGGTTCTTGATTTTTTTTTCATTCTGACTTATTTCACTTAATATGATGGTCTCAAGGTCCATCCATGTTGTCACAAATGGCTGTATTTCATCTTTTATTATCACTGAGTAGCAATTCATTGTGTAAATGTACCACAACTTCTTCATCCAGTCATCTATCAAAGGACACTTTGATTGTTTCTATAACTTGGCCACCATGAACAGTGCTGCAACGAACATTAGGGTATACATATCTTGTCAAATTAAGGTTTTCAAGCTTTTATGTGGTAGATACCCAGAAGACAGATTGCTGGGCCTTATGGCAATTCCATCCTAAGGTTTTGAGGAATCTTCATACTGCCTTCCACAGAAAAGCATTCATAAGTGTTCTATTTTAATTATACCTCTGCTATATTTTTGAAATGTAGCATAACCTGAGTGTTACTGTAAAACTACATAAAATGAGGACAAATTCTTTAATTATCTATTAATAAAAGATGTTATATTAAATATGTAGCATACCTCATTATATGCTTAAAAAAGTGAAATGTAATTATATTTCAGAGATATTGTTAATCATGTAGTTTATAATGCCTTTCCCAGAATACACAGTCCATAAATGGTTGTTGAGTATCAATAGTAGACTAATTCCCAATGAATCACAATCTATTATACAATATAAATCGGAATATACTGGTGTATGATACCCTGTTCTGTAAACTTTCTCAATATGCTTGTTTCTGACTTGACAGTACATTTTGACTTTCAACAGCTTGGTGTCTAAATCCATTTGAGAAAAAAAAATTCACTTGTAAAGAATTACATCAGCACTTTTTAATGGTGGGGTTGAGAACAGGTCTCCCCAAGACCTGCTACTTTGTCCTGTGAATTATTTTTAGCTGAAGGCAATTAGATACTGCAGAATCAAAAAGAAAAATTTCCCACTCCCTTAAAGAATTTAAATTGATGGTCTTGCCCATATTAAGAGTTGTACCAGAAATAGCTTTCTATGAGCTATCTCTATGGCAAGAAATATATCTAATTACTGAATTCTGCTCTTGTTATTGTGCTAAGAATTACCCTCCTCTCCTCTGAACCTCCAGGCACCTTACCTTCATTCCTTAGCTCAGGATGTCATTATGCCTAATTTTCTTTTCTGTCTTTAAGCTTCTCATGTATGTGGGGTTCATACACACACACACACACACACACACACACACACACACACATATATATATGTATAATTAAATGTGGCTATTCTTTATATTAATCTATCTCATATTAATTGAACTATTAAACCAGCTGAAAGAACCCAGATGAGTAGAAAAAAATTTCTTTCTCCCCAACATTAACATGCCATGTATTTTTCTTCATTCCCCGACTCTAATTTCTGAGATTAATAAGCACAGGATTTCTTATTAAAAGTAAAAATTTAGGGATGTCGTGATAGCTCAGAAGGTTGAGTGCTCACCTACAGCCCTGGGGTCCTAGGATCAAGTCCTGTCCCTGGATGATGCAGACCCATATGCTGACCTGGCTTATACTTTCCATGTGAGAGGTCCCCAGTTCAGTTCCACTGGAGCGAACTTCCCATGTGGAAGGCCCCTGGTTTGGGTTTTGCCAAGGCTGAGCTTCCCATGTGGGAGGTCCCAGCTGATTCCAACCTTGCTCATTCCTGTGTCCATCTGTGTGGAATGAAACTATGTTTAAATGTCAAAAACTAATGATGTACAACTATGGAGACTGCTCTGGGCCCTCCCCATTCTCTCTCCGACTCTGTCATAATAAAATAACTCTTTTTAAAAAGTAAAAATTACTTGCTTTTCAAGTTGATTTTTAACACAGAAAGTAAAATTAATAAATATGTTGTAGCTTAGAGTATTTTAGTATCTATCTTCATGAAGGAAGTAGAAAGAGATTCAGGCATTTTTTTATTAAATTGACATCCAACCAATGTGGACTTACTAATTGAATAAATTGCAGGTGGATGAAGGAGTAATTTGGAAGACAAAAACCTTCAGACTTTTCTTAATTAGAGAATATCTTTGTGGGTTCCAGTTAAAGAATAATTTCTCCTTAAGTTAGAACAAGGCACAAAAACATCATAAGACATAAAGAAAAAAATAAGTAAATATTAAAAAAAATCAAACTTTCAATATTTCATAACAATACACACACACACACACTTTAAATAAATTAATGACAAGATCCTGACTAGAATAAATATTTTGTATTATTAATATTCAGTAAATATAACATTGCTATGCATCAATAAGAAAAATCAAAGGAAGTGAATGAGAAATTCAAAGAAAGAGAAATTAAAGTATATAAATAAAGGGGAAGAAAGAAAAGGCTAGTAATCAAGGAATTGCAAATTAAAAGCAATGAGACTCCATTTTTATGCAGACTGACCATATTCAAAGAGTAAGAATCTTAAGTTAGGGGTCTTGCAGACAAACAGTAACTTTTTATACTACTGGTGAAAATGTAAATGAGTAAACCAATTTAAAGAGTAACAATTTCAATATCAAATGAAATTGAAAATATATGTAAACTCTGACTAACAATTTCTTTCTCAGTGCTGTCTCTTAGAGAAGCACTTACAAAGGTGCACCAGAAGACAAGACAACATGTTATAGCTCTTCATTGGTTTTCATAGGATAATGCTGGAAAAACTTGAATGTCTCTCAGTACAAGACCAATTAAATAAAAATGGTGCATTCTTTTTTTCAGAATTATTAAGCCATTTACATCGACCAAAATGCTAAGCTTAAGATAGTAGTTATATGTTGAATAAAAAGGAACTATGGCACGAACCTGACAAGCTCAGGGGACTACATAGCGGTCTTAAAAAGCTCCATGACCAAAAGTATAAGAAGCAAATAGGATGGTCTAACGTAAATTCCTAACTGGGCAGGACACGGCAAGTAGCAGTGGTCCAGGCCTAAAGATTCCTTAGCAAAAGTCAGTCTTTACCTCAAGTGAGACCTGTCCACCGTTTGCATGCATGTAGGGTAATATAATTTTGAAATGTGAGAGTAATTTTCTTTTCCATATCCCTCAAAGACATAATCGCAGGCACCAGAGCACAAGACTATCAGAGAACTAGAAACACAGCACTCCTCATTGTTACTTTGTTCCCCATATACCATCTCTATGTGCTATAAATGTGAATTATTAACTATCTAGTGCCCACCAATGTCAAAGAAGTATGTGTTTCTTTATTTTGCTTTTAATCTAGTCATAGAGTTCCCCTACTTTTGCTTTCTCCCTTTCCCTTATTCTACCGCCAATGGATTTCATGTACTTTCCTTAAGTTTTCCCTTTTGATTCTAAATGCATAAAAGGAATTAGTAAACTGCCATTCTCTGGGGCAAGCTCTCAATCCATCAAAAACTGGTTTCCGGGCATGTCCTCAAAATTTTTGGTTTGAAGAAACTCTCATAAAACTTTTCTATAGGTTTAAATATTTTGTTTTCCTTGTTGACACAGAAATGAGGAAAATATAATTTTATTTTCTGAGCTTGATTTGGAAAATTCCTGAATAGAGAAATTTTATGGTGGTAAGAAAGTTCAACATTATCTGTAATGTTTTATAACTTTTATGTTAAAAGAGAGAAACCTGAAGCAAAGTCAATAACCATGTTAGTTATCATTTTTTTTTTTTTTTAGATTTTTGGTTTTTTTGACAAAAAGAGAGAGAGAGATACAAAGACAGAGACAGAGAGAAGGAGGAGGGCCCAGAACAGTCTCCATAGTTGTACATCATCGGTTTTTCCACATAGTTTCATTCGACAGGTGGGCGGGCTGCACAGGGCAGGAACTGGGCTGGGGTCTCGCCCCAGTGAGAACTGAACTGGGGGCACTCCCCAGTTCAGCATGTGGGTCCTCATGGGCTGGGGCCAGGATTTGATCCTCGGTCATTGGGACTGCAAAGTGAGCGCTTACTCCACTGAGCCATCCTGGCTTTCCCTAGTTATCATTTTTGATTCATGGAAAATTATAAATAAAGTTGCATTTCTATTTGTTAGTTACTTTTTCCATAGCAAAAAACATAATTGTGATAATATTATTGTTCTTCAATATTTTTTTTCTTAAAAACCTAGAATGCTTCTATTAGAGTGTAAAATTGAGACAACATGCTATTATAATTCAAAACTATAATACAGTTCAATTCCCATTTGATAGGAACTTGTTTTTCTTATTTAGCCTTTCCACTTTTGTGATAATTCTTGGAATCTTTTTAAGTTCCTTATAACAAATATTTTATTTCTTCCCTAGTATATGATAAAAAGAGCAATCATGAGGCAAACGCAAAGAATAGAGGTCCTCTAAGGCTCATTTATGAATAATAAAAGGCTTAATAATGTTAAATAACAATGGCAATGCTAAGGTTGCATTCTGGGAAGCATTCATATAGCAGGAAAACCATAGCATCATGGGGGGTCTTCTTAAAAATCATGTAAAATAAGAGTGAATCCAACAGACTTCCCACTTTGAGACAGATGTTTTATAAATTGAAACAGAATTTCTTTCTGGTAATTTATTATTATTTTTTTAATGTGAAATGATTAACATTTTGTTTGTTTTTTAAAATTTAACAGCACTTGATGTTATAAAAGGACTCTCATTAAAAAGAAAAATAGGGGAAGCCAGGATGGCTCAGTGGGTTAAGCGCTCACTTTGCAGTGCTGGGGACCAGGGATCGAATCCCAGTCCCAGCCCGTGTAGAACCATATGCTGAACTGAGAGCTCGCCTAGTTCAGTTCTCTCTCTGTCTCTGTATCTCTCTCTCTCTCTCTCTCTCTCTCTCTCTTCAAAAATAGATAAATAAATAAAAATATTAAATGAAAAAGAAAAATAGCTTTTATTGACCAACATACTCTCATACCAACCACAAATGGTAATGATATGAAAACACAAGTCTCTTTAAGCACAAAGGAGTTGTAAAGTTCTTTGATATCTCTAAAAGAGCTAAACTTAAAATATTACTTAAAAAAAAACCAAAAACGTTTCTCATAGCCTACCTATTTCTAAGGAGTATAAGAGGTGTGAGAATATGATATTAAAGATCTCTCATTTTTAGCTGTAATCATTAAAAATTGCCCTTTACTCTAATAATATTATATTACATAGAGTCAATTATTTGTTTTAAATATATTATAATCATGGTTTAATAGTAATCTGGTAAACTAACTCATAGTGTTAAGTAGCCAAGATAAAGCAGCACAGGAAAAAAAATTGGTATCCTTTGGCTATAGTAACAGTATTAATAATAATAATAATAATAATAATAATAAAATAGAAACACCATCTTGAGTGTTTCCCATTTGCTAAGCAACATAATAAGACCTGTGAAATATATTCAAGTCCTAAATGAAAGTCAAATATGATTTAAAAATATGATTTGAAAATTCCTTAAATAGCCCAGTTGTAGAACTTGAATTTAATTTCTATAATTGCACATCAAGTTAAGTATGTAGTAATTTTTGACTTGAGGTTGTTTTTGTTGGTTTGTTTGTTTGTTTTTTGTGTTTTAGTCTTTATCTATATACATGAGAATATCCACCTATGAGAAGTGCTTTTTACACAGTAAGTCATGAGACCTACAGTGGGATCAGTATCACTGTCCCACAATATTTAAATTATTCTTTCTTCCTGTCATTGTTCTTTTTCCCCTTCCCTGTGTCTCCTCCATCTGCCCTCCATCTTTTCTATCTCATTGATGTATTTGACCATGTTGAAAAATAGCTGCAGTGCTGCTCCACTCTTAGATATTAACATTTAGTCTATACTCTCATTCTATGAAATATCATCATTCTCACTGTAAGTGTTAAACTGACCTTAAGACAAGATCAACTTCCCCAAGGTTACACAGCATAGATGATAAATGATAGATGATAGATAGGTAGATAGATAGACAGATATAGATAGGTAGATAGATAGAAGATAGATATAGATGATAAATAGTTAGAGATAGTTGATAGGTAGGTAGGTAGGGAGGGAGATATAGATAAAGAGATAGAGAGATAGATAATAAATAGGTAGATAGATGATAAACAGATAGATAGATAGATAGATAGATAGACAGATGATTGATAGATTGATGGATAGATAGATATCACCCAAATCCCCAAATTTGCATTGTGAAGATGTAATTGTAGATCTTCTGAGTATGACCTCACACATTTTGTTAGCATTATGACACTAGGTCAGAGAAGCCCCTGAAAATCATTACCTTAAGTTGCCTCACTCTGGAGCTTATCTGTTGTCAAAGAGGAAAGCACAAAGAATTTCATGTAACAGAGTGTCTGTGATTAAGCACCAGAGTAGTAGTTCCACAGATGTTCAAAAGAGTGGACTCTACAAGACTGAAATGGTCGGGAAAGGCCTTGTGGAGCAGGGCCCCAATACAAAACTCTAGAGGTAAACTTTAAGTAGGTGACAAGGTGAGAGAGCTAACAGACTGCATGAACCACTAGGGGTCAGGGGACTGTGGGAAAGAAATTACATGGGTACTTCAAATTTTATACTTCAGTCTTTCAGGATCTCTACCATGTTTTGAGTGGGAAAGCTTTGAGAAGACATTGATGATTAAACAAGATTTGCATTATAACGTACAGGTTTATATATTTATAATGTATAATTTTTAGGATTCCTAAAGAAGAGGCAGGCAGTACACAATAAAGACATAATGAGGAAGCAAGAGTTTGAACTAGATTGGCAGGTATTAAAACTGGAAGGTAGAGACAGATCTGAGGTCTGTTTTTAACCTACACATACAGACTTTGCATGCTGCATTATTAACTTATATGTGGATGCTTACAAACATAAATCTTCCTGAAGTTTTCCACTGTCAAAGCAGATATCACTAGAGATTCTAATGTAATTCAACTGCCCTTGTCTCCTTTAAGCAGTCCCATAATAATATGTGCTGCTAGCTTACTGCAGCTTAGATGTTTCCCTTCATGCTAATGAATAACTCTAGTCAGCTTTATGAATAACATACTCACAACAGTTGTCTCATGAGCCCATAAATGAGCATTAGCCACAAGAAATAACACAACCCAAAGCTATAAGTAAAATTTTGCCCAACTTCACACAATGGGTGGATTAGCAAATCTCTGGAAACTCCTATATATTATGCCACGTTCACTAGCTAAGCTTGCTTTTAGAAGTGAAAAACTTGATAAAATATTTCATAAAATATTATAGAAAAAGTTATAATGCTTTAATTTCAAGAAGAGAATATGTCACTATATATTTCTTTACTTGGTCCTTAAACAGACACTTTCACTAGGGCCCTTGGAAGGCAACATAAGAATAAAAGCATTTGGAAAATATGTAGGATGTTCTCTAAGGAGCATGGTGCTTAAATTTAATGTTTGTTGTGAAACACTGTGGAACATTTGTGTCATTCTTTCAATAAATATTCTTGAATGTGGAACATTTTCTGCAATTGTATTGTTTGTGTTTCCTAGTCATTTTCAGTATATTTGAGAAAATGAATACTACCAAGTATACACTACGATAACAAGGACTACAGATGCAGTGAACTGATATGGTAAAATACAAGCCATGTTCTGATTTAGATTTTAATCATTTTGAACAACTCAGAAAAATTTTCAATTTTTTTAGCTGACTGCCCAACAAACTTCAAAAGAATGGCCCATTATGATAAAATGGCTTTATTATGATAAAAATTCAAATGATAATTAGCCTGATGGAAAGACCTCTTAGACTTAAAATATTTTTAAAAGTAGGATAGCCATATATTTAAAAAGAACTGCATACATTGTTCATTTACATCCTCTGTAGGAGGACATATGGTATTAAAATTTCGTGAAATGTACCAAATAATGAGTTTCTGGGTGATTTTTATGGGTTTTTTTATTTTTTATTTTTAATGTACTTGAGAAGTACTAGACTAAGGTTTTAAAGGATTTAAGCAATAAAAATAAATCTCTTCACTTTTAATCTTAAGTATAACTCAAAATTTAACATATCAAACCATAAAATAAGTATAAAGAGTTCCAAAACA
>PVKE010019092.1:0-28849 GCA_004027555.1 Craseonycteris thonglongyai | reverse complement strand
AGAGAGAAGGGGGAGGGCCCAGAACAGTCTCCATAGTTGCACATCATTGGTTTTTCCACATAGTTTCATTCCACAGGTGGGCACAGGGCTGCACAGGGCAGGAACTGGGCTGTGGTCTCACCCCGGTGAGAACTGAACTGGGGCATTCCCCAGTTTAGCATATGGGTCCGCATGGGCCGGGGCCAGGATTTGATCCGCAGTCCCCGGGGCTGCAAAGTAAATGCTTAACCCATTGAGCCATCCTGGCTTCCCCATCTTTAATTTTAGTAACTACTACCAGATAACTCTCCCAAAATATTTGGGAATGCAAACTTTGCATTATCACAAGACAGTTTATGTAAAAAAACCATTTAGTGATTCCACCATAACAGAACTCAGTTTAGCATAGGAGCCTCTATTTTCACTTGCTTCCTGATAATTTACTCTGAGTCTTTCATGAACAACTCAAATTGACCATCCAACCCTACTGTTCTAGTTCTTTTGTTCCTGGATAGCCTCTGAGTTTGAAGGATGCCTATGTGATATGGTGGCATTAGGTCTGTGTGTGAATTTGGATCATGGGCGTCTATCTGTGCTGACATTTGTAACTCATTCTTTCAGGTCTCAAGCATTGCTCTCTGTTCTACTGAACCCTGCCCTGGCCCCCATTTGTCAAGACTAAATGCTATACCCACCTTGTCTTTGTCACAAAGGTGCATCTGACACACTCAGCTTGTCCCCACACCCCTTAGGGAGCCTGGTGATTCCAGCTCCTTTCTGTATACCACACTGGGGTGTAAGAGACTCGGTGAGAACCCCTCAGTCCCAACGCCCAGCCCCAGCTCCAGCCCTGATCATTGCTGATCATTGTCTTGCTCAGGCAATCTGGCTGCTGTCTGATGGTTACAGTCATTAAAGGTTGTCCGGGAAGCCCGGCGATGATTCTACTGGCTCTGGAATGCCTCAAACATATGTAAGCTCATTAGACCTCTGCAGAGACTTGGCCTTGAAGGTGGGAGGGGCAGCAACTGAACCCTCAGCACATCCCCCCAACAATCCATACTTTCCCGCTTGCTGGCCAAGGTCTTCTCTCCTGTTTAGCAGGACATTCTTCTTATGACATCACATAGTCTTCTCTGTGGTTATGGTATAAATATTATGTACTTTGTCTCCCAGGCATTGGCTCTGGATATGAAAAGCTGGGCTTTGGAATTAAAAAGCAAAACAAAACGTTTCTCTTTTAAGTGCCTGGATCTTGTCATTGAAAGCAGTGGCTTTTAAGACCTTTCTCTCTGCTATTGACATTACAGAACTATTTTCAAGAGCTTAAAAGTTAAGGATTTAATTATACTCTCAGTATCATTTCTGTATCTGAATCTCTAAAAATCATAACATTCCATGAATGGTGAGAAAAAAAGAGATAAAAGGAATTTTTTAAAAATCACATAAATATTAAAATATTATCCCACTATAAGAACCAAAATATTCATTGTACAATAAACTATGTGAGGTGATGAAAATATTTTTATTTACAAGAATTCCATCTTGGAAGAGAAATTTAATTTAAAACACTTAAATCGCCCTGGGTAAAGACTGAAATTATAAAAGCACGTTATCACAGACGTTGGTCTCCAAAATACTACACATAAGACAAAGAGAGGAATGCATTTATACCAGCGAAGGAGCAGAGAGGCTAAGGAGGAGAGGAGATTTCAGGAGAGAAAAGGCAAGAAATTTGGCACAAAGATGTGCACTACAATGTATGGCCATATTGTATGGCTTTCTAAATCTCCAATATAATTCTGTTATAAGAAATTCTTGGTCTAAGTAGATATCAATAAATAGCTGAACTTTGCACCTAGTATGATGCAGGGCTAAACAGAACCAATAAAGTGGACAGTGACAAGTTGTAGCAAAGGAACAACAAATAGTCCAGGAGGTGACATGCAGAGTGGAAAGAATTCAGTGGGAGCAGCAAATAGCTCCCACAAGACTTTCCAGGGATATGGGAATGGTATGGACTATCCTATCCCATCTGGAGTGGGACTGAGCTGTGAGTCAATTTTTATTAAATTTTAAAGAGCAAGATGACCCTATAAAACTGCAGTACTTGGGGGCATCCAAAGGGCTGACACTTGGGGAAAGATAGATAGGTTGATATACATGTATGTATGTGTGTGTGTGTGTGTGTGTGTATATATATATATATATACATATATATATATATATATATGAATGATAGCTATAGATAGATAGATAGATAGATAGATAGATAGATAGATAGATGATAGATAGATAGATAGGAAGGGAAGGAAGGAATTCCATGGCATTTACAGTGTTAGAGGCTTTAATGGTTCCCATAAGCCTATGAAGGAACAATCATTACCTCCATTTCACAGAAGAGGGAAGTAAAGCTCAGGGAGGTAATTTACCCAGAATCACATAGGAATTGTCAAAACCAGAAATTTACCCCAGGCCTTTCTAACTCTAAAATCTAGATTTTCCCCGTTCTACTACATTGCCTTCTCTTCAGCAGGAAGGTGAGTGTGATGAAACCATGAGTGAAACCAGTCAAATGAAAGCTAACCAGAGACCATCAGCGCCCCCTACAGTGAAGGCCACGCAACTCCACAGGCGGAACAAGGAAGCTGGCCCTTTTCTCAGAGCTAGAGCATAGCTCTTTTCTTCACTCCTTAGAAGATTTATTAATAAAAAGATAATTTACTCCACAGACCTCTGGTTAAAAGAACAACATACCCCTTGGGGCTATCTAATCATGTATATCAAAGTAATAGTGTTACATCAAATCTAAGGTGCAATATCACATCCCGATTTCAGAGATACGAAAATGTTGACAGTGAGCATCTTAGAATTGATGAAATACAGTGCTAAAAGAAACGAAATGGTGTGGGGGGGACATAATTAATACTTAGACTTCCCCTTTGCTCAGCCCGATTGAATAAAATGTTTTGTTTTGTTTTTCTCTGTGACTGTATTAAAGGTTGTGCTTTTATTTTTGTCATTACAGTAGTATTGATGTGTGAATTCTACCTCCTACACCAACACTACATGAGCATGTATGCATGTGTGTGAGCACGCACACACACACACATACACACACATGATATCACATGCATATAATAATCAAGAAATTGATATCAGTGGTTGTTTCAGGAAAGGGAGACTGAGTATCAGAGGTAGGAATAAAATCTACTCCTCAATGAACATCTTTTATATGGTTAGAAATTTTACCATGTGCACATTTTACTTTTTAATGACTCTATTAAATAAATGATAAACCATGCTGCTATTAATGGCTACTCAAGTAACTAGATGCTGATTAATGGTATTATTTATTCCTTGACAAGACTTGATGGTAAATATTTTCCAATATCATGCTTTCTGTGTCCTTATGAAATTGTTGACCAATTTAAAGGTAGCTGGAGACTCTAAGTCAATTAGATACAGGATCCCTTTTACATTAGGGGATCATTTGTATTGTGGGTTCCCAATATCTTTTGAGACATCCTTAGAGATTCTCTGTCTTATAAAGCAACTCTGCAAACCAAAACTAGAATACCCTTTAAATATCACCTTCCTAAATTTTGCATATGCTTTATCTCATATCCTTCTACAACACACTGGCAAAACACAGCATTTAAAAATATAATAATTGCTAAACCACACAGTTTATAAGGCCCTTTTATATACATTATACCATTTAAGTTTCCTTTATAGCAGTGGTGGTGCCGATAAAATGGAAGTTTTATCAACAAAATGGTAGTTTGGGATCCACTTTTTTTTTTGCCTGACATTATATTTGTTCAGTATTAAACCTTGCTTTCTTTTAGTTTTGATTCCTTGGTATATCTTTGCCTATCCTTTTGCTTTCAACTTTTTGGGTCAGTTTGGTTTGAATATGTTTTATAAACAGCATGGATTATGTGTATATATGGGTATGTGTGCATGGGTATGTGTTTAACCAGTTTGAGAACTGCTGTCTTTTGATAGTAAAGTTTAAAAAGTTCAACCCATTTTCATTATATTATATATTATAATATATATACATGTTGGTACCATAGTTATATGCTATATGTTTTGTTTTTATTCTTCATTGTTGTCTGTTTTACAGTTGATAGACTATGTTTTGTTTATAATTTCTTTAATAACTCAAAATTATCAATGACATTTCTCAATTTTTCAGTTGAATAGATCACAGGAAAAAAAAATGGGTTCATTTAATAGCATAAACATACAACTATATATGCATTGAAAAACATCATATACAAACTAAAGGACAAGCAGCTAACTGTGAAAACATTTGTACCAAATATGACAGATATACACAATACAAAAGAAGTCATAAAAAATGGGTATGAAGATCAAAATTATATTTAACTACAAGAAACAAAAGTACCTACTAAAGTGGCTTAACAGGTAAAAAGACTGTTTTACTTAGGTAACAAGAAGTTCCCTGGGAAACAATGTAGGGCTTATACATAGACTCTAACCATCACCAATGTTCAAGGTAAACTTTTGGCTCATATACTCTTAGCATGCAGCTTTTTTCTCTTTTTGGTTTCAAAATGACTGATTGCTGCATCTCCTGGCAGTTCAAGCAGGAAGAAGGCAGAATTTGGAGAATGTATCAGAAGATTTATTTTTCATGTCAACAAGGGAGGGTAGAAATCAAAGTTTAGCTTTTGCCTCCTTCATACTTGACCCTGTCAAGTAAGAAAGAAACACATTGCAAATGAAGATTGGGTCTACCAAAATAGAGCGTCAACCATATAGACATAGAATAGAAACAGAAAATGCACAACATAAGAAATTAAAAGATATAAAAATCATACAAAAATAATAAACCTGAATAGTAATCAAAGCAATTTATGAAACACTGTTTGGCAGTATTCAAAAAGTTCTTTACCCTTTTGACTTGTCAATCTTTATTCTAGGGCTCAGTCTTAAGGAAATAACTTCAAACACAGATAAAAAAAATTATCCTCTAGGTTGTTTATCACAGTATTTTTTGTTTATTAATTGGATACAACCTAAATATTTGTCTATGCCAATTAGTTTCCTGTAGGTTGCAAGGAACAGATGCATCTTCAGGTTGCCTCAGTTGATGTTTCATGTTGTGAGAACACATGAAAAGCAGAGAAAGAACAAAATAATCTCATCAGCCACAGAGCTAAGGAACAGGATATCCAGGCCTCAAAGAGCACTATAATAAAAAGCTCTGTCAGTCTTGTTATCTTGTCCCTTAAGAGGAGAGGTCTGCTGCTTTATGCAAGGCTCTGCCATTATGGTGACTCAGCTTTCCTTTGTTTCTGCCACTTCCGCTTCCATTTTTCTTTCCAACTGCTGTTTCACTCAGTTTCTAGACCAAGGGTGTCCAACCTTTTGGCTTCCATGGACCACATTGGAAGGAGAAGGATTGTCTTGGGCCACACACAAAACACACTAACACTAATGATAGCTGATACGTTAAAAAAAAAAGCTGCAAAAAAAAATCTCATAACGTTTTAAGAAAGGTTACGAATCTGTGTTGGGCCCCATTCAAAGCCGCCCTGGGAAACATGTGGCCCGGAGGCCACGCATTAGACAAGCTTGTTCTAAAGCAACTTTTGGTTTTCTCCAACCTGCCCTACCTCATTAGTTTCTGTTTACTCTTGCTGTTTGGTTTCCTGATAGGTTTCTGATCATTAGGTGCCCTAATTCAGGGCTATGTGCAACCAGCATAATAAAGAGGTTGAAATTAAGCATGGACCAGATCGAACTGCTTACAACATTGTTTACTCCATAGTATTTATGCTATTAAAAGTAATGCTCAGAGTTTAAGCTACTTTCTGAAGGTCTTTTATAATCTTATTTCAAGTTTTTCTTAAAGAAGTAAGGCATGCTACACAGAGACCATTTGGAAAGTACAAAACTTATCTTAGCGAGTGAAACAACTCATAATCCACTATGCAGAGGTAATCATTATTGATATGTTGGGCCCTTTTACCTGAGCCAATTAGTTTCATTTTTCTCCACAGTAGGAGGGTGAAATTTCCTGTTACTTGAGTAACCAAAAATTAGAGGATTTATAACCAAACATAAAAATACACTCAATTACACATTTGCAATGATATTCAGTGTGTGAGACCAACTGTGACCAAAAATGGGGTACCGACCACTCTTAGTGTCTTTTCATTTACAATTAAACCTCAGGCATTCTATTCCCTGCATTTGTAATTGTTTTTACATAAGCTGATCTGAACCTTATCTCTAAATTGCATGTGAAAAAGTTTGCTAGGCAAATTCATAGTATAAACAAGATGACCAGGGACATGTTTGACCTTTGTAAGGGCTCTTAAGGACTTTTAAACACTTTAGTAGCACTCTTAAGTGTTTATATACTCATTAGTTACTAGTTTTCAATGCGTCTCTTCTGCTCATTAGTTGATCAAGTAGAGCAATAAATAGTGAGTAAGGAAAATAGTTTTATGTTCTGAGACATGCTTCATGATCTAAAACCAAAACATGCTACAGTATCAAGTGTTTTCTTCACTTTCCTAATGGTCCAAATAGTGTTTCCAGTTACTAAATAAATATTTGTTTAGTAAAAACAAACCATTGAATTTTGGAACTCACGTTCCAGAAGAAGAACATAACTCAAGATTTAACTCTTTTTGACCTCTCTTAAGAAGCATTCTCTTACTTCCAACCAAATTTTACACTTCTTGTCTGCATTTCTATTATTTTGCTTTCTCTGTATGTCTTTCTTGGTAGATTCTAAGCTCTGTTATTATTGTGTTTTCAATTTCTAGCATAATATTTAGCCTAATATTTTCTCAATGAATGTTGGTTAATCAAATGCACCAGTACACAGTTTAATGGATATATTAAATTTTTTAGATTCCTAAAATTTCAGATCACAGTTTTTCATTCTTAAAATTTTTAGGGCTTGTTCTGTTTTGGTGAGGTGATTACCTAATGATTACCTAAAGTCACTGTTAAGCAAGACATGAAAAGGGCCTCATCAGGAAGCTAGAAAGAAAAACCATAGAGGTAAATTTGTATGTTTGGGTAGGCTATGCAAATCAAAGACTGTGTATAGGCATTAATAAAAACCATACTGTATCAACATTATTGGATAGAAATAAGTTCATTTTTGCCACAATTAAGCTAATCTTAAAATACCGTATTTTCCGGCGTATAAGACGACCGGGCGTATAAGACGACCCCCTAATTTTACAGTTAAAGCATAGGTTTAGGCCTATATTCGCTGTAGAAGACTACTACCCCGAGGCTGTGGTCTTATACAGCGAATATAGGCCTAAACCTATGCTTTAACTGTAAAATTAGGGGGTTGTCTTATACGCCCGGTCGTCTTATACGCCGGAAAACACAGTAGTCTATAAAACAGACTTATTCTTAATTAGAATACTTAAAAAAAATCTTTTTCATCCTTTTCAAATAATAAAGTCTTTATTAAGCCAAGCATTAACATCCGCTGAATATATTGTAATTCTCTTAAATTCTCAATATATTTTATATGTCTCATAAGTCACATTTCACAATTATCAGCCAGAGAGTAAAGAAAGGGTATATGTGTGTGTTTCTCCACAACAGAATGAACACTTTGAGGGCAAAAACCATTTTCTTAATTCATATGGTACCACTGTTATCACCTATCTTAAAATATCTCTCATGGAAGAAGCATAATAATTTAATGGAACCAAAACAATCTCAATTCTTTGCAGAAAATCACTGTTAGAAAATTGATCCTCTGCTTCATATTCTAATACTTTCTGAGATTGTACAGATGCTCACTTCTCTTTTTAAACAAAGAGAAGATTATTTGTGATTATTTCATAGTGAGAAATAAGTAAAGTGAGGTACTATGAATGAGTGAGAAATCCTGGATTCCAACTGATCTCTGACATCGACTACCTGTGTGATGTTGGATAAAGCACTTAATCCCACTATTTTTGTTTCTTAGTCTGTTAAAAAAATATTTGAATTAGTTGACATTTATCATTCCTTCCAGGTCATTGTGTATGAGCCAATTAATTATCCATCTTTTATTTTTCTACAGAGAGAGAGAGAGAGAGAGAGAGAGAGAGAGAGAGAGAGAGAGAGAGAGAAGGGGGAGGGCCCAGAACAGTCTCCATAGTTGTATGTCATCAGTTTTCAACATAGTTTCATTCCACACAGGTGGGTGGGGGGCGCACAGGGTGGGAACTGGGTTGGGGGCCTCCCAAATGGGAAACCCACCCTGGCAAGATCAGAACTGGGGACCACACCTCAGTTTAGTACATGAGTCTGCAGGGGCCGGGACTGGGGCCAGGACTCGATCCTCAGACCCAGGGGCTGTGAGACAGGTGTTCAACCCACTGAGGCATCCCGGCATCCCCCCATTTTTAAAATTTATCTCTGCTCTGCTTATTTATCTTATGGGAACATATTTTATTCTTGCCTTCTCTACACTCAATGACTATTTTTCTTAGGAGACACCTTGAACTCTCTGGTTTTTTTTGTAAAGATTTATTTTTTATTTATTTATTTATTTATTTATTTATTTTTGACAGACAGAGAGAGAGAGAGAGAGAGAGAGAGAGAGAGAGAGAGATACAGAGACAGCGAGAGAACTGAACTGAGGGAGCTCCCAGTTCAGCACATGGTTCCGCACGGGCTGGGGCCGGGATTCGATCCTCGGTCCCCGTCTGGTTCTTTTACCTACTTAATTTTCTTAGATAAATGTTAAGCAATTCACTCAAACTCTCTGGCCCACAGTATCTTCATCTGTAAAGTTTTGGAATGCTAACTGATCTTCAATTTTCTCATAGCTCTGACAATCTCAGCAAATAAACTTGGTCCCTCTTTACTCACCCAAGAAAAAAGATGTCATCAGACAATAAGATTTCAACTTCCTATTTCTGAACCTATTTCTCTATTTAGCTATATTAGCTTAACCTCTACAGCTAAACCTGTTGGTGAGTTCCACCAAAATAAATAGATAAATAAAACTGGAATGGAAAGTCATGCAATTAGCATGGAATCCAGCAAATTCTTGTAGAATTGCAAAAAAGAAGCAAACACAAGTTTAGACTGTAAAACTCCAGCTATATTCTAAGAATACATTCTCCAATGTTTTATAAAAATCACACCTGTGAGACCACTATCCATATTTCAATGAAATACCATAATTGAAGAATGATTGTAGATAAATTATGTCTGTAAGCACATATTAATGGTTGTGATTAAGTATCTTTATCCTTATAAAAACAAACAAACAAAAAAAACAACCCAGCTGCATACTATTAGAACAGAACTGGCTATTCAGTGTTTGAATTAAGAAAGACATGATTGTAGTTGATTTGCTTTAAGCTCTTTTTTTATATACTAGCACACTGGAGGTCTAAATGAAATAGATTTGAATACAGTCTCATTTAGTAAAGCCATTTGTAGATCAAAACAACATGACCACCCACCAAATTTTCAGTTTTAATTAGCTGAATTTTTATTCTACTGGTTTTGTGTATGGGACCCTGTGTGATGCTTTGATTTAGTTTAGATGATCCATCGATCATTTAGATGAAATGATTTCTAAGACTTAGAAAAGTTGCTAAGACTATTAAGACAGCAGCTCTACGTTTTTCTTAAGTATCCAGCTAAAGCACAACCACTGACTCAGAATTTCAGAGTAGTTAGAAACATAGAAGAATCATTTACTGTCACATCCTTGTTATAAAAGAAAAAAAAAGAAAAGAAAAAGAACTGAACTCCAGGTTGGTTTAGTGACTTATCCAAGAGCAGTGAACTACCTCTACAACCAAAGAAGTGGATTCGCTGAAGGACAGTTGGGAAACCTGATGGAATGATATAATCAATTTGTCCCTGAGGTGGCGAGAGCAGCACATATGTGGTGGCTTGCTGAGGATGTACATAGTTTTCTCCAGATGAAGGGACAGTGGAGGACACACTCAAAGATGGAGTGGGCACGTGCTCTTCAGCTGCCGGGCCAAAGTCAGAGGCATGAAGGGGCATCTGGCAAGCAGGCAGTAACCACGGGTGCGGGTCAGCAGGGAGCATGTGGGTGGGGGTCAGTTACCAAGTGTGGCCGTCACTGCACAACATGGGTGAGTTTTACATTAATCTATTTATTTTTGACTCACCAACATTTGTAACCTCTTACTTTTGGGTATGTCCAGTCATATGAATCTTGAAGCTGAAAAGGCTAATAATTATTCTCTTTCCCAGCCCTGTGACAGCCAGGATGTGGCTTCATGATGCTGCTTTATTATTATTATTTTAAGTAAATATCTTTGTAAAAGATATATTAGCAAAATCTTGGTCTGAGAGTATAAATAAATGATGGTTAGAATTCCTCATCTACTGCAAATCTCTTCGGAAGTCGTCCAGGGACTGAGTGGGTCAATCTTTCCCATGGGTGTGGAGGGATGTTTCTGAAATAACATTTCTAGTCTCTGACCCATCCTAGGTCCCTAGAGGCTGTGCTGTTTTCAGAGTGTGCTTCTCAGGGGCACCTGCCCATGCCCCGAGGCTGTGGCTGAGCTCTGTCTCTCTGAGTCTGGCTTGTTATTTTAGAAAGTTAATTCATTTCATTCAATTCAGAGGAGCATTAGTACACCCACTTGGGCCCACGGTTACTGCATCTTCTCTAAATAGCATTATCAGTATTGAATATGATATTTTGTTTTGGCCTCTACATGCTTTACTCATGTCTTAATTGGGTTTGAATATAGACTTGGAAAAGATATGTTAATGTACTATCCCCACTAAAGCCCCAACACACGGTAGCATCTCTAATTATTTGAAGTTAGAACCTTATGCAACATGCTTTAGGCAGTAAGTGGTAGGCTTATTTTTTTATTTAATTTTATTTTTTACTACCCTGTAATGGGTTTCTCAGGCCAGGCTGCAGGCGACACCTTTAAGCTGCAAAGGCCGCCACACCCCAAGCTTTGCTGCATGTAGGGGAGTACTTACTATCCACAGCTTGGGGAGCTTGTTAGCAAAGCAGAATCCCAGATCCACCGAATCAAAATCTGCATTTTAACAAGTCCCTGGTTGATTTGTGAGCACATTCAAGTTTTAAGAAACACATACTGGGGGAAGCTGGGATGGCTCAGTGGGTTAAGCGCTCACTTTGCAGCCCCGGGGACCGGGGATCGAATCCCGGCCCCGGCCCTTGTGGACCCATATGCTGAACTGGGAGCTCCCCCAGTTCAGTTCTCTCTCTGTCTCTGTATCTCCTTCTCTCTCTCTCTCTCTCTCTCTCTCTCTCAAAAATAAAAATAAATAAAAATATATTTAAAAAAAAAAAAAAAAAAGAAACACATACTGTAAAACACTTTGTGGGAGCTCTTCCATGCAGACTCTTTGCACAGACTAATTTTGCAGTCTCTTCAAATAGCATCGACTCCTCAGATAAACAACTGAGCAGTATTTGTAACATCTGTTGACTCATCAAGAGCCAAGGAAAACCAC
The DNA here is from genome assembly GCA_004027555.1 of Craseonycteris thonglongyai. Taxonomy (NCBI): domain Eukaryota; kingdom Metazoa; phylum Chordata; class Mammalia; order Chiroptera; family Craseonycteridae; genus Craseonycteris; species Craseonycteris thonglongyai. The sequence goes on along the minus strand of PVKE010019092.1, from coordinate 17,371 downwards.
TCAAACCATTCGTTTTGTTTTTTTAAAATTGACTATTGATGTTTCTCCTGACGTCCTCAGCTCTGCCAGCCACTGTTAATAGTTTCATTTTCTCTGGACACATTTCCTCCGCTGCTGCAAATGCAAACAAACGTGATTTAATTAACTCACCATCCAAGGTTGACTTTGCTTGCTTGGTTAACAAATGTGTTCCTTAGAAACGTACTTTGATTGTGGTCTCGCTTTCATGATTTATTTTTGTGATGAAATTCTTCTGTGATAAGAAATTCCATTTTAAAGTTAAAATTTTTTTTTTCCCCACCGTTGCTTTTCTGTGAGCTGGAAATACTGTGATGAGACTTAGTTTGATAATGTCTGTGTATATATAGTATATTCTTTTAGCGCCACTACATACTAAACACAATGCTTTGCCACCTAACACAAGAACAAAATAATCCATAGTCCACTGGGCCTTATAAGTGTGACATTCAAAGTCGTATTGTATCAACCCTGGAATAAACCCCCAAGTTACCTATGGATGGTCTGGCATGGGAAGGGGAGGAGCCAGCTTTTTTTCATGAGCTGGAGTTGTGGTAGACTCATAGTGGGAAGGGAGGGAGGTACATGAGAGCAGCAGCGGTGGCTTAATTTCCTCTCTCCTAGCTTTGGTTCACAGAGGTGACATGCAATAACTTACAATGGTGTCCCCATGGATAGAGTGAGATCTAGCCTCCCATCATCAAGCACGTGCACGTTTTCACCTCCCCCATGCTCACAAACTCCTTTTGAGTATGCTGCCTTTCAAGCTGTCTTGTGCTGAACTGAGGTGCAGCCATTCCAAAGCAGATGTGTTGATGCAGCGTGATTAGGCAGAGTGAAATGCTGAAGGGTCACCTCCCTGCACTGCCCTAAACCCCCAGCCTGCATGGATCAGAAACACGTAGAATCAACCAAGCCAGAGAAGCACGAATCATACGTTTACCAGCCATAGATCTGAACATCAGATGCTTGCAGGGCACCCAGTGACCAGACGAACAAGGGTCCATGCTCCAGAGAGAAGCTGATGCCAGCCAGCAACTGTCAAGGACTGTCGGGACCAGGAGCTCCTCATTCTTATCCCCAAAGCTATATTATGACTGAGATTCAAGTAGAACTGTGACTCAAGATATATAACTTTGCTTATGAACTGTCTTTAACCGGCTGACACTCACCTGGAAGATTCCTTTTTTTGACCCTTAAACAAAAATGTTTCCGTATTGCCCCTTTTCTGTTCAGTGGAGCTTGTTGAGGCCCAGATTTTCCAAATGTGTTAGGCCTGTTCTCTCCTCCTGTGGTCAGTGGTTTTACACTCTCATCAGTATATACACAGGCTGTCCTGGCACCTTGGTCACTGTAACAAGGACAAGACACATAACTTCCCAGCAGTTGCATTCCTAGACATTTATCCAAGTGAACTAAAAACTTATGTTCACATAAAAAAACCTGTATGTAAATGTGTATAGCAGCTTTATTCAGAATCTCCAAAACCAGAAAACAACCAAAATATCCTTCAACAGGTGAATGAATACGTAGTGGTATATCCATACAATGGAATACTATGCAGTTATGAAAAATAAGTATGCTATTGATTCACACAGTGACACAAATGGGTCTTAAATGCATTTTGCTAAGTGGAGGAAGACAGACCCAAAAGGCTACAAGTTATGACTCTATTTATATGACATTCTAGAAAAGGCAACACTATAGGGATGGTAAACAGATGGTTGGTTGGTGTTGGTTGGTGTAGGGAGGCAGTAGAAGAGGATTCATGGGGGAATTTTTAGGGTAACAGAACTGTTCTGTATGATACTGGGATGGTAGATCAATGACCCTGCATTTGTCAATCTATAGAATTGTATATCACAAAGAATGAACTTAATGTACACAATTTTTCAAATCCCTCCAAGATACTCGGGTGGGGAGCCCAAGATAGAATACAGACATTGACAAATGAATCCAACGGTATTATAAATGTTATTACATAACAGCATGAAGAGGACAGAAGAAAAGAAGCTCACCTCAGTGACTGGAAACTGTTGTTTAGACTTGGAATCGAAAGGCTGAAGACAAAAGCAGCTGTCTATAAACACTCCCGCTGGTAAACTTGTTTTTCATGGGCTTACAAACTGGTAATTCTGAAACTGCTTTACATGTAACGTAAGTAATAAATGGTGGTGGAGAGTGGGAGCCAGGTTTTTCACTTGGAGAGGGAGGTCATAGGTAAGCAAAGGGGGGAACGCTAGAAGGAACCCGGTCGTACTAGATTTGAGTCAGAGGCATCTGTATGAAGTCATATTTAACTTTATCTATATTAAATATTTAAATATGCACTTGTATGTATCCTATATATATTCATACATTAAATATAAATATACGTGGTTGTATATACGGTAAATATGAGTTTACACTGATGTGTAATATACGAGGAGGGCTCTCCAGAAAGTATCCAGCCAAGTAACTGTTGTCGTTTTGTTGATGATGGTTGGATTCTTTCTGCACAGCTCTTGTATATGATATATATTCACATAGCTAGATATAAAAATAATCAATGTGTATAAACATATGTTTGTATGTTTATATAGTATGATATATTATATATTATAATAGATATAGAAATAATAGATGTATTTCTATCCATATGTGTATTATAGTAGATATAAGAGATACCAAGTAATAATAGGCATGTATATAAACATGTGCTAATATGTTATAGATTATATATATTATAATATTTTTATAAACAAATGAATAAATACATATATACATAAGTAAATACCACCTAGCTCTGTCCCGGAGAGGGCCTAGAAGCAATGACACCAACTATAAAACTGTCAGATAAAATACAGGATGCCCAATTAAATTTGAGTTTTATATAAACAATGAGTACACACACACACACACACACACACACACACACAGAGAAAAATCTATTAAAATATCTTCGGAAGGGTATGCACACAATGACACTAGAGTGTGGGATTGAGGTGGGAGGCTATTATTTTTAGCTATGTATCCTTTTCCCACATGCATGAATTTCCTAGTTGCAAGATAAACAATTGAACAAAAATTAAACAAGCAAAACCGTGTTGGCAACTTAGCAAATACAAATATTTTATAGGAATTGGAAATAAAGTGACTGCCTAACTTTTCAAAATGTCACAGCTTTTAAAGAAGAAAACCACTTAAGCCTTGTGTAATCGTTTTATAAGCCCCTGAGCCCATCTTTCTTTCTCCACGAGCAGGTTCTCTGCCCTTCATAGATGGGCTGGTGGTTGTAGGCAACGTAACATGTCCTTCCCGGACCTCTTCTTCTCGGTGTGTACCCCTTCTTCCTGGTGTAGAAGCAGGGAGCCTGGCAAAGTCCAGCTGAGGAGACGAAGATGTGTTCTCAAGGGTACTGGTCATTTCTTACTTTAATCAGTCTCCTGAGTTAGAGAAGTGAGACTATTATTCTCAGCTGTTGACATGTGAAAATCCTTTAATTAAACTCATCCTGGCTATCCTTGCCAATCATCTCAGGCCAGTGATGAGGCAAGATGCTCTTAGGGATTTCGAGGAAACTTTTTTTTTAATGGTGGAAATAGTTTAATGATTTTGAGGAAACTTTTCTTTAATGGTGGGAATAATTAACCTGTGAAATTAACTGTTACAGAATCTCAGAGAGACCAAGTAGCTTATTATTACAAAAAAGAAAAAAAAGTAGGCGTTCAGCCTTACTCTGCCTAAGAATGGCCTCTACAGGGACGCTGCATGTCAGGATGAGGCTTCCCAGGTCTGGAGAAGCGTAAGGTAACTGTCAGAAAGGAATGCTGAGGCCAAGGAGTTTCCTCCCACTGAGCAAGAGCAGGACAGGAGACCAGAAACACTGCAGGCAGGTGGGAGGGGACAGGGTGCATCTTGGAGCAGCAGGCTGCATGCATAGCGCTGAGTCAAAGAACTAAATAAAAGAAGGTACTAGATAGTGCAACAAACTCTTCTCGTTTGGTTCAGCCTTGACAGAGTAAAAGGGCCTGCTGAGACTTGGTCAGAAGGCTGAGCTGGGAAGCCGGGATGGCTCTGTGGGTTAAGCGCTCACTTTGCAGCCCTGGGGACCGAGGATTGAATCCTGACCCCGGCCAGCCCCTGTGGATCCACATGCTGAACTGGGGAGTGCCCCCTGCCCAGTTCCTGCCCTGTGCAGCCCCGTCCACCTGTGGACTGAAACTGTGTGGAAAAACCAATGATGTGCAACTATGGAGACTGTTCTGGGCCCATCCCCTTCTCTCTGTCTCTGTCTCTGTATCTCTCTCTCTCGCTGTCAAAAACAATAAAAATAAATCTTAATAAAAAAAAAGAAGGTTGAGCTAACAGGCCCGGCTTTCTCTGCTGTCCCTGGAGTGGGGCTGGGAAGTCGTTAGGGAAATGGAGTATAATAGCCCAACCCTTTCTTCTGCATCCAGGTCAGTGGACGTGGAGCATAAACCAAGTTTTCTTCCTGCATCTGTAAACCCACACTCTCCTCATGAGAGACTTCTACGTAGAGCACAGGGCCCTCAGTTTGATATGGAAGTTATAGGGCTGACCAGTAGAATTCGTAATTCCTTTCCTTCATTCTGGTTTCCTGAACTGCAGCATGTAATGAAGAAGAGGACAACTTTATGAAGTCTTAGGAAAGAACTGAGATACTATTCTCCACATTCATGTCTCCCTTCTCTGCTCTCTTAAGTGAAGGGAGAGCTTCTGAACCAAGCAGCCTTGATAAAGATTGGCTGGAACTAGACATCCCACACTAGTGTGCGGGTGAGAAGAAAACCACTGAAGGAAAACCTTCCTCGCATGTAGCTCACAGAATTCACTGCCTGTACTATCCCTTTAAAACAATACCAACAACACCCAGTCTTGGCACAGTGGTGAGCTTCAGTGTAAGAACCACAGACAGTTTGATTCTCTGGTTGGGTTGGAGAGAACTGGGTTTACCCTTTAGTCACTGGATTGCCTTCCTTGTGTTGCTTTGTCAGTACTTTTGTACAGCTTGTTTTTTCTTCATTTGCTGCTGACTAGTAAGGGGATGTTGCATTGAGCTATTGATGACAAGTGACTGCGTGTGCTACTGTGCAGTCCCCTACCAGATTCTTCTTTGCTGGGTGAAAAAAGAATAATTGTGGAAAGGAGGAAGACAAAGAGAATAGCTCTAACAAGGATGGAGGGTCATTCCAGAGCTTCATGATTACTCACCTGTGAGGTGAAGCTTCCATGTCAAGGCTTAGGTAATCCTCTCCTTCCTTGTTAAGGCTTGGGTATTGGAAAGAACTGGCCTTGAAGTCCAGAGACCTTGGTTTGACTTCTGGCTTTGCCACTTACATTATTAATATAAATTACTCAAAATTTCTAGGATTCTGTTTCATCATTTATAAAATGGCATTAAAAATGACTATCAACAGGGGAAGCCAGGATGGCTCAGTGGTTAAGTGCTCGCTTTGCGGGCCCAGGGACCGAGGATTGAATCCCAGCTCCTGCCCTGTGTGGACCCATATGCCAAACTGGGCTGTTCTCCTAGTTTGGTTCTCACCGGGGTGAGCTTCCCATGTGGGAGGCCCCCAGTTCTGCCCCTAGCTCATGGGGGCGTGCCTCCCATGTTGGTGACCCTCAGCCCAGTGCCTGCCCTGCGTGACCCCCGCCCACCTGTGTGAAACAAAACATGTTGAAAACTGATGTGCAACTAAGACTGCTGTGGGCCCTCCCTCTTCTCTCTGTCTCTGTCTCTCTCTGTAAAACAAAATAAATCTTAAAAAAAAAAAAAAGACGACTAATAAAGATGTTATGAGGAAAAGGGAATTAAAATTCTTGCCAAATATTTTTTCATTAAATGCTGGTTGAATCTGAATGACATTGTACTTAGTCTCATCATCTTTTCTCATTCTAGAGTATACAGATTTGTTCATCCCAAAGACAAGAGTTTTTGACTGCTAAAGGTTCACAGTGGACGAAAATACCCCCACAGAGACACTGAAGTCAGTTTAGCAAGAATGTAACCATACAGTAGACTCTCAGTTAACTGGCACCCATTCCAGACAAATGCAGTATTATTGCTTCGATTTTTTTACCGGTTGCTTGAGTTCCAGTTAACAGAGAGTCTACTGTATTCAGCAGAAAAGGTCAGTGATAAACGAAGAGGATTATTCAAGGAGCATCTAACATGTCACCCCTTAAATGTGTGACTTCTAAACACATATTAAGGAATCAGTTATACTATTGCTTTTGACATTTCTGTTTTCAACAGGTGTTAACAGAGTTAATTCATTAATATGAAACAATGACACAAAAGTATATTTTCCTATTTGCTTACAGCTTGATGGGTTTAAAAAAAATTCTCATCCATTATGATGAAGCTCATAAAAGTTTTATTTTCAAATTAAAAATAAACTATTTCTCAACATCCTTGAATGCCTTTGACATAAATGACTAACATCTCCTTTCTCTCAAAACAATATTCATTTGAACATATTGGGCTAAAGCCATGTGGAACTCTAAATAAGTTTCACTTCAACTAATACAGAAACATCACACGGGATTTGTATACTTCATGTTGAAGCCTTGGGATTTAGTAAAGAGGAGAACAAAAAACGTCTATGACTTGCACTTGGGCTTGACCTCCTCTGATCTCTAATTTCCTAGCGCAGATGTTAACACAAGAAATCCATTGTCTGAGGGGGTCAACTTCTCTAATTCTTTCTAATTCTTCTTCTAATTCTTTCAAGCACAGGATCATCTCCCCACCTGTCATTTCTGGGTTTTCTGCAGAGGCACTGCCTTTCTTTGTAACGCCTAAGTATGGACAGGGGTTCATGTGTTCCACCTAGTGGTCACTGCTCAGAGAATCTAAAAGTTGAGAACATGTATAGGTGAATTAGGACATTTCCTCTACCCCTAGTTTGAACATATGGGGAACTGCAGGCCAAAAGAAGGGAAGCAAAGCATTCTTGGCACGTAACTGGTTAGTGGTGGAACCAGGGCTAGAACCAGACCTTTGGACTCCAGCCCACTTTCTCAGTCACACTCACTGTGCCCCACGCCTATGTGTCCTCCCACCCTGGTTTTACTGAGGTAGGCACTGTACAATGCTGTTTAGCAATATGTTACTCTAGGAAGTGAAACATCTTGACATTAATTTTAATGTAAAAACAAGCAAGGAACATACAAATGGACATGTGCAATGATTATAAATACTGGCGGTGCCAAAAATAAGTATACACATTTTAAGAAATGTTATCTATGTTTTACTTTTTGAAGTTGAATTGAATTGAATTATGGTAGCAATGTGTAGTATGATATTCGATCAAAAAATGGTGTTAATCAAATGAATGCTCACCGACAGTCAAAGAAAATGGTGGATGTACAGTTGTTCGAGACCCTTTTGAAGTGGTATTTGAAATTCAAGAATGTTGTGACAGTACAGTGACAATGAAGGTATGAATATATAGCAGACCCTCCAACATGCCTAAAAATTGCACGTGTTCCTAAGTTTGAGATGCGTGGTAAATTGAAAAGGCATGCACCATGATACCAGTGGACACTTCGGTCAATGTTGCTCAAGCAGCAGTTTGTGGTAATCAGAAGTGTCTGGATGCTAATGGTAACCACTTTGAGCACCTCTTGTAATTGCAGAAGATGATTGTGACTTGTTTTTATCTTTTGTTATTAGTATATATTGAGTATTACAATTTAAATACAGTTATTTCCTTTCTTAACAGGTTGCGTACGGCGTGGTTTGAAACCCTCATACCCTTCTGTTCTGGCAGGTATTTAAATGAGACCACATTGAAATGAACTCTTCTCTTTAAAATGCTATTGCTTCCATATTATTTATAACTTTTCAATGAAATTTTTTGTACTTACTCATGTAAATTTATCCATTGATAATATTTGCTCGTTATATATCAACCAAACCTCATTAATTAAATAAATCTTGCAAAAAATAAAAGGTCAAGTGTAAAAACGAGAATTCTCGTTACCCGTCCTTAACGCATGGCTCAGAAAAAACGAAGATTCTCGTGATCCGTATGCAATGTGTTAAAATGTGTTTACTTTTTTTGGCACCCTCTCTATAGCAATAGAAAAGTTTACACACTTTTATTATATGTATTATAAGGTTAGTATACTTTAAAGTTCAACAATAAAATTTGTTGAATGAATGAAAGACAGCAGAGTTCAGTATCATTCGTGGAAGAGATGGAACTCTGTTATCTCCTTGAATATGAAGGAGAATAAGACCAACAAAGTTCCTGGGAAGGGCATTCCAGGAATATGGAAAAGCATGACAAGAAAAGTATTCATATGATGAAGAGGCTGGTTGGATTCCCAAAGCAGATACCAGAAATTTAAAGAGCATTTTTTTCTGTTATTTTACTTAATAGTAGATTTTTAAAGTGTACAGAATAAGTTTTAACATATGTTTACACCAACAAAGCCATTGCCACAATCAAGATAAGAAACAAGTTCATCAGTGCCCGAAGTTTTCTTGTGCCCCATGTAATCCTAATTCTTTCTTCTGGACTCTCCTCACGCAACCAGTGATATGTTTCCTGTCGCTACAGATATAGTTTGTGTTTTTTAGAATATTAATATTTAAATTTTTTTATTTTAAAATAACTACAAACTTGTAGAAAAATTGCAAGACCTTTTATACCACCTTCATCCAGATTGCCTAATTGTTAACATTTTACCATGTTTACCTTATTGTTTTATCTATACACTTATACATATTATTGTTATTTTTATTATTTTAACCATTCGAGAGTGGTTGCAGACATGGTGCCCCATTACTTTTTATTACTTTGGTGTGATTTCCTTAAAACAAGGACCCTTATATAACCAGAGTGAAAAATATCAGGAAATGAATATTGCTGTAATTCTGACATCCATCTAACCTACAGATTCCATTTAAATTCCAACAGTTATCTCAAGAATGTTCTTATAGCTTCGGAATCCAGCCTAGGGTCATGTTTTGTATTTAGTTGTTATGACTCTGTTTTGCTCAATGTGGAACATTTCCTCATTCTTTCTTTTTCACAACTGTTTTGTAAAGACAGCAGGCTAATTACTTAGTAGAATATCCCTCACCTTGGGTTTGTTGGATGTTTTCTTATTATTAGATTCAGGCAGTCCTTTTTTGGCAGGAATTTCATGGAAGTAATGTTATATTTTCTTAGTTTATCAGAAGTCACATAATGTTGATTTATCCTGTTACTGATAATATTATATCATTTCATTCAGATGATGTTGCTAAATTTGTTTATTCCAAAGTTAATTAGAAAGAATTTTGTACTTATTAATTAATAAGCATGTAAATATATATATATTTTTAAAAGGTTTATTTTTATTGTTTTTGACAGAAAGAGAGATACAGAGACAGAGAGAAGGGGGGGCCTAGAACAGTCTCCATAGTTGCACATCATTCATTTTCCACATAGTTTCATTCCACAGGTGGGAGTGGGGCTGCACAGGGCAGGAACTGGGCCGGGGTCTTCACCCCGGTGAGAACTGAACTGGGTGAACTCCCCAGTTCAGCATATGGGTCTACATGGGCCAGGCCGGGATTCGATCCTTGGTCCCCGGGGCTGCAAAGTGAGCGCTTAACCCACTGAGCCATCCTGGCTTCCCGTAAATATTTTTTTAATTGTTAAATTTATAGAAGTGACAATGGTTGGTAAAAATTACATAGGTTCCAGATGTACAATTCGTTGTATATTGCATTATGTGCTCACCACACAGAGTCAGTTCTCTTTCCATCACCATGTATTTTATGCCTCTTCTCTCCATCCTCCTCCCCTTACCCTCAGCTGACCACTAAACTATTGACTGTGTCCATGGGTCTTTGTTTCTTTGTAACTTTAAGTTTTATTTTTGGGGAGCTATTTTGAGACTCTGTCCATATCCTCATTAACGTTCACCCATTGGTGTTAGCATCCAATGATGATTCTATCTAAATTAGTCATTATTATGATCACTGCCAAGTAATGATTTTCTAATTCCATCTTTTCTTCTATATTTAGTAGTTGGCATTCTATAAAAAAGTAGAGCTTTCTCTTCTCCTTCATAATTTAATTATGCATGTATTTATATCAGTATGATTTTGAGGGGGCTAAAAATACCCAACAACGAATGCTTTTCCTCCCATCTTCTAAATTCTTCTAGCTGGGCTAATAATCAGATTAACAGAGACAAATTAATAGGATAAATTAAAATATGAACACATGCAAGTGGGGACTTCACATAAGAATGAAAATTCCAAGGAAAGTGAAACAATATTGGGTATATATAAGAGTATGACATTTTTGAACAAAAGAAAAAGAGGGAAAGAGGTATTAGATTTCAGAAGTGAGAATGGGAGGTTTACAGGTAGTTGAGGGAGAGCAGAATATACACGTGGGAACCATCTTGCTGTGTAACTCAGAAACAATGGGCTACAGGGGGTATCTAGCCTCCTGCCTGAAGCCTCCTTATTTACCATACTTAATTCAAATTAGGCTATTCAGGCTAAGGCAAAGACCCTAGGATCTTCCTGAAGCAGGTTTTTCTGTCTGAATCTCTTGGACAGGAAAGGGGAAAAGGGTCAAGGTTTTTTTCTGAATAGTAATTCTTAATAAACAGCTTAAAATCAATACCCCAAAAAGTTAGATGCAGGGTGGCAAAACTTTGGTCCCCTTCAAATTCATGAATTTTGATTTATTGACAGTGGATTATACTCAGTCTCATTATTTATTTTGATGCTCAAATCATCTCAGATTTGGCCAGTGGGCCCTATAAACCGGCTCCTGCGCCCTTTGGTCATGTCTTCGAAGTTCTCTGTGTGCTTCTTTACTTTTTGGCACAAGATTTCCAGACTCATCTTGTTCTTTTCCTGATCTAGCCCTGGAATCAGACATTTCTCCAAGAAGCCAGAAACAGGTTTGGATGCTGGGATGCTCATTGCAACTGGGATATCATTACTTCTAAGTCCTATCAGTGCCTACAACTAGGAAATATATCACACCTCTACATTTCTATCTATCTATCTATTATCTATCTATCTATCTATCTATCTATCTATCTATCTATCTATCTTTCTATCATCTATTTCTGTCTATCTTCTATCATCTATCTATCTATCTATCTATCTATCATCTGTCTACCTATCATCTATCTGTTTTTCTATTTATCATCTATCATGTGATCTATCTTGAAAAAAACAAAACAAAACAAAAAACATCACTTCAAACTGATGTCCCCAATTCTAATCCAATACCATGGTTTCTCCTTCCCACATGTGTAAAGCTTTTCTCCAACAGTGAGAAACTGCTCCACTATCTTCCATATTTTTATTTGTGTGCTTAATCCTCCTGAGTGAAACCAATCTCATGGCTATGGCAGCCTTGTCCCCAACCCCAGTGCTAACCGGGTACATTGTGTGAATCACCCAACTCAGCCAAAAGGAAAGGTAAAGCAGGAAATGATTTGCACTCTTCTCTCTCCCCATTCCCTGAAGTACATTGTTTGCTCTTTCAGGCACTGCTCAAATCCATTCTGTCCTCTCCAGTTCCATGTCCACTGCCAGACTTCAAGCCACTAAGAGGCGCTATTGCTCCTGGCTTTGCTCCCTCTAACCTATGGCAGTTTCTGCCATTTGTTATACATGTAATAAATACTTATTGAATTCAAAGAGGTTTTCTTTTTATCTTTTTCTTTTTGTTGGAAAAGAGTAAGAATGATGTGGTCAAGAAGAAGGTAGGTAGGGGTATGGTGCTTTAAGCGATCTCTTATACAGCATAACAGAGCACCCTAAAATGTAGTGACTTACAACAGCAACTGTTTCTGTGGGTGCACCGGGCAGTTCTGCATGTGGTGTCAGCAGGCAGTGGGGGGCTGGAGATGTAAGCAGCCTCCCTCCTGTGCTGGGATGTTGGTGCTGCTCCCTGGAGCTCAGTGGAGGTTTCAGCTGGGGGTTTTGTGAGTGGGGGAGGGGGAGTGAAGGATGCCTCAGACTTCCTCCATGAGGGCATCTGCATATGGTTGCTTGGGAGTCCGCACAGCAGGGGGCTGGGTTTCGACAAGGAGCATTCCAGGATGACAAGTCCCACATGCAAGCTTACCAAGAATCCATCGCACCCTGTTTGCGCATGTCCCAGTTGCCAAAGCCAGTCACATGGCTAAGCCCACAGTCAACACGAAAGGGGACTACATGTGGGCATCACGAAGAGAGGTGTGCTTCATTGAAGAAATCAAAGGAACAGTCTTCTATTGGGAGATTGTAGATCCTTTTGAGTATCATAATAAAAGGTATCAAATTTCAGAGGAGAAGGATTTTAAATGTGAGAAAATAATAAAATGGGAACTCCTTGCAGTATCTCTCTCTCTTTTTTCTTTTTGATAGAGATAGACAGACAGAGAGACAAAGAGAAGGGGGAGGGCCCAGAGCAGTTTCCACAGTCACATGTCATCAGGTTTCCACGTAGTTTTCATTCCACAGGTGGGAGTGGGACTACACAAGGCAGGACCGGGCCAGGGGGCCTCCTTCATGGGAGGCCCATCCCCACGAGCCAGGGGGCCTCCCACATGGGAAACTCACCCCAGCAAGAACTGAACTGGGGGCAAACCCCAGTTCAGCATATGGATCTGCATGGGCTGGGGTCAGGATTTCATCTTCAGACCCCGGGGGCTTCAAAGCCAGCGCTCAACTTGCTGAGCCATCCTGGCATACTGGTATTTTCTTTTAGATGTCGCTTTCTTTTTGTTGGCAGTCTTCGAGTCTTCTGCTACATCATCATTGGGTCTTTCCCTCGTTTTAAAGAAGCTCTCCAATGATGTTTGCTTTTTACTATTTTGGCTTGTGAGCTTACCAAAACTGTGAGTGAGGCCTGCTACCAGATGAAGCTGTACATTTAAAGTACATCAACTCACTTGCCACTATAAACCCTGCCACCAGATGCAGCTTAATTGTCACTTGCCACTCACTGATGGGGGGTTGATAAGAATCTGCAAGCAATTGATTTATTATGGTCTCTGTGTAGTCAAACCTCTCTGCTAATATTAATCTGTATTTGCAGCAACTCCCCAGGGCTAACATCACCGCCTAGCTCCACCTCAGATCATCAGGCATTCAATTCTCATCAGGAATACACACCCTAGATCCCGTGAATGCGTAGTTCACAACAGGGTTCGTGCTCTTATGAAAATGTAATGCTGCCAGTGATCTGACTGGAGGTGGAGCTCAGATGGTAATGCGAGTGATGGGGAGCAGCTGCAAATACACATGCAGCTTCAGTGACATTGAGCTCCCTTGCTGCTCACTCCTGCTCTGCGGCCAATTCCTAACAGGCCATGGATTGATCCTGGTCCGTGTTCAGGTGCTGGGGATCCCTGCCTTAAAAGAGTGGCCCAGCTGAATCCCCTTAGGGTATTTCATCTCCTGTAGGCGCTTTTCAAATGCAGACAATGGCTTTTAGTCTGTATGCTGCTGCGTTAAGAGGCAGAAATCTATTACTATGTAGTCCAAGCTTGTCTACGTAACCCATGAACTGCTGGCTGCATGCTGTCCAGGATGGCTTTGAAAGGGACCCAACACAAATTCTTACACTTTCTAAAAACATTATAAGATATTTTTTAAAGCTCATCAGGTATCTTTAGTGTTAGTATTTTATGTGTGGCCCAAGACAATCATTCTTCTTCCAATGTGGCCCAGGGAAGCTAATAGATTGGACACCCCTGACTAGTGAGAGGCTGACAAAGTGCTACCATCTGCGTGGACAAGGCAGGAGGAGCCAGGGGTGAGGTCAGGGTTCACCCAATGCTGCTATCTGCCCAGGAGCCAACTGTTTTCTGCAGCTGATTGCTACTAAGAAGCAGGAAACTGGGGGTAGAGGGAGGGTAGCCTCTGATTTCTGACGTAGGATGTGGAAAGTCACGAAAGTCACGCTGCAGGGATCAGTAGTAGAGAATGTTCTAAGCTGTTGGAGAACGGCATTCCCAAGGCGTTTGCTGAATGGATTTCAGCAGCCGCAGCCCAGTGGTCTCCAGGAAAATCCAAACAGTGTTAGTCTGTGTAATGTTAACACCATTGTGTCATGAATAGCTCCTCAAAGAAGGCTGGAGGCAGGTGGCTCCCCACCAAGGCCCCCTGCCCCCCCCAGCAGCAGGGAGAGGAAGGGTCAGAAGCTGGGCTGTGTGTATTGCTTGCTTAGCAGGAGTCATGCTGTGTCCTGCATCGAGGGAGCTGTGTGGTCTCTGCTGGGGAGTAGGAAGCATTGGATGAAGCCGGTTCAACTTACTTCTTGCTCATCACTGAGTCACTGCTACCTCGATTCATTTCATCACATTGGTATTGTGTTTTGGGGCTCTGTCCTTAATCTTAAAGGGCACATAGGTAGGAGTAAGGTTGTCTTTGCCCTGAAAATGCCCACAATCCACGTGTGGTTGGGAACAAGGCTGGCTGAGTATCCACTAGACACACTAAACAGGCACTTGAAAACCTAGAAAAGCAAACAAAGGTTTTTTTCTTCTTCTTCTTCTTGATTTTGCTTTAAAAAATGGTATATTTTCCTCCCAAGGCACAGGGCTTTCATTGTAAAAACAAGGAATGTGATTGTTTAAGTGTTAGGACACTGAAATATTTTAAGATTTGTAGGTTTCAGCCTGGCCCTGTAGCATGTGTGAAAAATAGGTGCACAAATAACTGTAACATAAGACAGAATGTGATAAATACAACAGGGAGTGCCAGAATGCCAGTGTACGGAGAGATGGAGGGATCATCAGGTCTGAGGCGAGGTGGTAACGAAGTGGACTTGGGTAGGTAGGAGGGGATGGAACACATGATCTCTAAATCTAGTAAACTCTTTACTGCTGATTTGCAATATGGGGATGGGTAGGATGCGCAAGAAGGCTCCAGGCAAAGGGACTTTCTCGGGAGTCAAGGAGCATGCTGGGGGAATTCAGAACTTTCCCAAGTGCCTGGAGGATAAAGGTGCATGGGAGGTCCAGGGTCTCAGGGTCTAGGCTGGTCCAGTTTGCTGCAGCAGGGAGTGTTCCTTAGACCTCTTTTAGCCTCCTCCATCCCAAACACTGCTCCCCACAGGAGAGTCAGGAGAGACTGCTTGCCTTTTCATAGGTCAGTGTGCCCAGGCGACAGGGCCAGGCTTGTCCTGACGCAGCTGGGGGCATAGGGAAACCACTGTGTCACTGTTTTGTTTGATGTGCCGAGTGCTCAGCTCAGCTGTCGGTGTTCCTGGACTGCTTCTGTGTATTTAGAGCTGACCTTTAAAGGGTGACATTTGAACATTCAGCGCCGAACTTCCTGTGCAAAGTACAACGAGTTCGTGACGGTGTCCAGAGCTACAGACATGCCCTTTTGTCTGGGAGCTGTGTGACCAATGGGCTTGTCCTCACTAAGAATGAAGTGGGCACATGGGAACGTTTTCAAAGGCATCAGATGGTGCTGCTTGGGCAGAAGACAGCCACCATGTGAAAACACCGCAAGGCCTCTTCCTGGTGCAGGGCAGACCCTGGGTCACAGCGTGGCCTCATCCTCAGCACCTCTCGGACATCCCCTTTCAGGGTCCTGGTGCTGACAGACAGTACCCTGCTGTAGAACACCCTTGTGTGTCTCTCCCTGGTGCCCTTACACATTACTGAAACGTACACGTGCATTTATTCACAGGATTATAATGGCTTCTTCCTATCCAAATTAATTTCCTTCTTCACCTCAGTTTTTTTTTTTCCCTTCCTCTTTCCATCAAGGGTGAAAGCCAATATTATTAACTTAGGGAAACAGAGTAACTGGAGGGGTCCAGTTCTAGGAGCCATACAACCTGCTGATAGAAGTTCTGTGTAGTCCCAGAAAGAGAGGTAGATACAAACACACCAGAACAAACTCACCAGAACAGTTTAAAGATGAAGATAAATAGTGTTACCAGTTTAGGAGGTCAAAGATAAAACATTTGCAAATTTAACATATGCTTACACACCTCTCCCTCTTCAGCACCTGAAAACATAGGTCTCCAAAATAGTTGTAGCTCTCAGTTAGCACAGGAAGAAAATGTTAGGTGTTAAAATTTGTTAACTATTCCTGGATCAACATAAATTGAGTCACAGTGGGGAGGGTGTTTTTATTATACATTTGCTATGCTTCTTATTCCCACCTCTCCCCTGAACATGCGCATTGACTCTGGATTGATATTGGAGATTATCCCATATCTGTATGTGTACGAAAACTAGGGAAAAGAAGCTTGAGTTGGTAGTAAAAAGCTAACTATGTGACCATGGGCAATTTATTTAACCTCTCACAATAGATCTTCCCTCACTTTCAGAATGAGGAGGTTGGACAAAACATTCTTCCATCTTTAATAGCCCTTGATTAACAGAAGAGAGCACTGTATAGAATAGTAAATACTGTCTTCGGATTTAGCATTGGCTTTGATCCTTATAGTTATGTGATGAAATAACATACTAATAATTTCTTATCCCTGGACCTCCCTTCATCTGTAAAATTATGGGATTGGCCTCTATAGGTTATCGAACAGAAAGAGTTCATCCACCCAGAGCTAGCAGAGCCAAACACTAAACTCTGATGATTGCAGTGGGGGAAATATTGGCTATTTTATTATAAATGGCACCACCCAGGAGAATGGAAAGCTAATGCTCAAAAGCCTGAACTCCCCACTGGCATGCAGGTTACAGATTATAAAGGGCAAAATCACAAGACAGCTTGGGTTAGAAGTTCAGGATTGTGCTGGGAACTGGTTACTCGGAGATGAGATAAGAGTAATAAATCATTTCTTCAGGTCTTGAGGGCAGTTCTGAGGTTTTTTTCCTCTGGAGTCCCTCTGTCTGGCTTTATGGGAAAGTAGCTGGAGGGGGTGGGGTCATTCCATCTAGGGGCTCAGGAGCTGAAACATAACTTAGGTCAAGATGTTATCTTTAGACTGCCAGAGGTGTGGACCTTGTGACCATTAGTCAGGTCTGGGCTGCTGTCTTCTGCTGCTTCAGGGGTTGCTGAGTATCTGGGGAAAAGGCTAGGTTTCTGAAGGGTATATTTATTGCGAGAGATATGATTTCTAAAGCTAAGTTTTAAAGCTAAATTTAATTAATGTCATAGAACCCTCAGTTTCATATACTCTTTATCATCCCTTTGAGCTCTTTTGTTTTGTAGTTTTCCTGTTAGGGTAGAAATGTAATTCTTCCTTTCTTTGCATTCTACTCCCACAGTGGGGGAAAAGGGAAGATAGCTGGGAGAAGCCTGATTTATTTATTTATTTATTTTTTTTGGGGGGGAGTGATAAAATGTTTTTTTTTTTTTAATTTATTGTTAAATTTGATGAGGTTACATTGGTTGGTAACAATTAGA
>PVKE010019091.1:0-28848 GCA_004027555.1 Craseonycteris thonglongyai | reverse complement strand
ATGAATAAAGAAATACTTGAAATTTTAAACATTTACTTTTTTAAAAAATTGAGGGGAAGCCGGGATGGCTCAGTGGATTAAGTGCTCACTTTGCAGCACTGGGGACCCAGGATCGAGTCCTGGCCCCGGCCCGGCCCGTGCAGACCCATATGCTGAACTGGGAAGTTCCCCCAGTTCAGTTCTCTCTCTGTCTCTGTATATCTCTCTCTCTCTCTCTCTCTCTCTCTCTCTCTCTCTCTCTCTCTCCCTCTCTCTCTCTCTCTCTCTCTGTCAAAAACAATAAAAACAATTAAAAAAATAGATAATAGTAAAAATGAAATTAAATAATTGAAAAAAAAAATTGAAACCAAGTAGTATGAATACTTTCCATGTTTCCCTAGAATTATGTCTTAGATTTTAAAATACTCTGGGTCAAAAGTATAACATTTCAAGCAAAGGGAATTTTTTGTCACCACGTAAGTTAATCATCTATATCTAAATGTCAGCTTTCTCATTTGTCAGCATTCTGATTTGGTTAATTTAAGTGTTCATTAATCACAGAAAACTATGGTATAAAACAAGTCTGTTTGAATTACGTGTTTTATTCAGGAGGTTATTGGTTCATATAATTATTTCTTTTGTGTCGACTCAAGAAATAGAACTATTAGTAGTAAACTTCCTTTGAAATGCCTAATCACTGTTTCAGAGACATTTTATCACCTGATCTGTGCATATCAGTAAATCAAAGCTCACATATTTGTCTTACAACTTCAGCTCACAGAATGTTAAGTCAAGCTAATAAGCAGCATCAATCATACCCCAATGAACAAGATAGTCTACATTATAGACACTCTCTTGAATCCATCCATTATATGGAACATCTGTTACAAATTATCCAACCTCCAGGACTGCTCATTTAAGTGCTTTTTCAAGAGCCTACTGTCTTCATTTCTCCAAATGAGTTAGGTGGTAGCATCGGTATTGTACCAAGTTCACTGTCACCCTCTGACAGCAGTCATCTTTCAGTCTGTTTTGAGCTCCAATGGTGTATTGCATAATTGCATAATGGTAAATGTCTTTCTTACACTTGGATAGCAAAAATCCTCAGAGTAACAGCCAGCAGCCATCAAGAAACCCAGACAGTTCTTTCTCCTTTGTATCTTAGCCATTGCCTGAAAAGTTTAGCATGTAGGAGTACTCTTCATTTTTAAGTCCTTAGGGAACTATTGATTTGTTCAAATACTTAATATATATGTGAAATTAATAACCTCAGATACACGTTTTTCAACTTCTGTTCATTTCCACAGCCATGAAACATATCCCTAGTGTCAAATAAATGCCTTGTAGAACATGTTGTTGGTATCAAGGAAAATCATGAAAGAAAATGTAAATAAATGAGAGTAAGTGAAAATTTATATTTCAGGGATAAAAACATATTAAAGAAAGTTTTTTTTTACAGTTTAGTCCACAGTATTGTCAGTGTGCACCTATCGTAAAGAGAATAGCTTTATAAATATGTTGCTCTGATGTGTCATGGCAAATAACAATTCTAAATTTACTTCATGGTATATTTGAGAAAATTAGTCACAGGCAGAGCTATCAATTATTCATAAATGAATAGTGAGACTGAACAAACTTAAAAGTCCATATAGTCATTATTTTCTTGGTCTTAATTTGCATTGCAAACTTGTAATGAGTAATATACAATATTGGGTTTATAGAAAGCTTTGTAGAAACATGGTACCTTGCATATTTTAGAACCCCATATGGTATTTTCCTCCAGGATTTCTTTAATTCATCTGTTCTTAGAATTTATGTAATACTCACTTAATAAATTAATTTCGGGATAGCATCTGGTTTGCTTGAGGTTTTAAATAAACAAGCTGATATTTTTAACTATTCTTGCCAGTTCGTACAACAGACCTCAAATATCTATTTTCCATTTCAGAAAGATCACCTTCGATGGATGGACAGTATTACTTTTATATTGGAACATATACAACGTGTACAACTTAAACTCATGTAAAACTACATTAAACATTTATGCCTTCTTAACTACCTGTAATCATTGGTTAATTTAAATTTCCACTTGAAATATGTGATAATTGACCTAGAAGTATTCATATTTTTCTGAAGAGAAGCACAAGAGTTCTAGAAACATTTTAAACATAGTAATGAACAGAGTCTCACATTAGTAATTACTGGTAAACCCTTTAATCAAAAACAACACAACTCATTTTAGCTCACAACTCACTGGTCTGAACCAATCACATATCACTACCTAACCCGATGACAACTGGTGTGAGAAAGGTAGTATAGTTTTTGTTTTGGCTTACACAGAGGTAGAAGAATCATCATACTCTCAGTAAGTTTGCAAGACACTGACACACAAACCATCCTCTGAGACTGCTCTGTCTTTGAAACTACACTGACAACTTCTGCCAAACAACAACAGCACAATAAAACAATGTTGGAAAAGCAATTTACTGAAGCACCACAATTTATATTTGCTACCAAAATCTTGTAAAGAAAAATACCCATGTATTTTTAATGATTTAAATAGATTTTCCCCCAGATCTTCCTACAGTGTCTGAAGGCTTCCATCACACTTTTGCTCTGTTGGTTTTTCAATGACTTATTTCCTTTGTCTTTGTTCATATGTCACCCAATGGCTTCCCAGCACACTCAAAATAAAAAGCAAATTTATTTCTATTTTTTTTCAAGTCCCTCTATTATCTGGTACCTAGTGACCTTTCCAAGATCATCATCCTCTGTCCTCTTCCTTCACTTTGTTTCAACCAAACCAAAATCATTTCTGTTCCACAAATGTGCCAAACTTATTTACACTTAGAAATTTTTTCATTGTTCTCTGCCTAAAAAAAAAAAAACTCCTAGCCATGATATCTATGTAGCTGGCTGGCTCCTTCTAATTGTTTATTTCTCTGCTCCCTTTCTAATGTTTCCTGTCTCTCCTCCACCCATTTTCACCCCGCTTTATTTCCTTCATTGCATGTATTACTTTCTGAAATCGTCTCTTTCATGTGTTCATTGACTGCCTTCTTCTCCTTAGAAAGTTAAAATCATAAGGGCAAGTACCTTCCTTATTTTGTTTACTGTATTATCTCCAGAATCTGGCACATAGTAAATATTTCCTCAGTGTTGTTGAGAAAGTTATTAAATGTATGAATGAATGAATGTATAATTTTTCCTAAAAGAAGTAACTACATTTTTTTAATCAAGTAAATGAAAAGAATGGGTAGCATATGGACTAGTCATTGAACAAACAATAAATAATCATAGGATCTAATATGAGATATATTGCAATGTCATATAACATCAATAAAGTGGAGAGATAGGCATGGTGACATAGGAGGAAGAACTAATTGAGAATGGCATGGTGGGAAAGGGATTTCAGAAATTTGCTATGCAATCACGAAACAGTTCTTTGAAGGTTGGCACTCCTATCTCGGTAAGTGTGTATGTTACATGCCATTGATTAAGCTCCATATCCTGGTGACCCTGTGAATGAGTGATGTCCACAATGTGCTGTCCTAAACAACCCTGCTCCACTCCTGCAGTCTCGAGCCTGTGGCTTCTTTATTGAATCAATCCACCTCATTTGTAGCCTTCCTTTTTTCCTGCTGCCTTCTATTTTTTACATTATTGTCTTTTCTAAAGAATCCTGCCTTCTCCATGATGTAGCTAAAGTAGGACAGCTTCAGTTTTGTCATTTTTACCATAGCAATGTTTCAGGCTTAATTTGCTCTAGGACCCATTTCTTTATATTCTGGTGGTCCAGGGTATCTGTAGAGCTCTCCTCCAGCACCGTATTTCAAATGAATCTTTTTTTCTTAGCCCTGTCAGTCTTCTTCACTGTCGTACTTTTGCACTCATACATAGTAATTTGGAATATGAGGGTGTGGATGATCTTAGCTGTGGTCTCTAATGACGTGTCTTTTCTCTTGGTGATCTTTCCTAATTCTCTTGATTTCTTGGCTGCAGTCTCCATTTGAATTGATGATTGAACCAAGGTAAGCAACATCTTTAACAATGTCAATGTCTTCATTGAGTTGTTTACATCTTCTGTAGTAGAAGGTGGGGTTGGGAAATGGCATACAAATAGAATTAACTCAAGCCACAGAGAATGAATCTGTCAACATCCTAAAAAAGAGTATGTCAACAAATAACAAAAAACAAAACAATGGTCTATACAATTGGAAACATTCGATATACAACCCAATCTTCAAGAAAGGAAATGCCAAGGAGTACAGAAACAATAGGACCATTGCTCTAATTTTCCACTCAAGTAAAGTGATTCTCTAGGTGATGGAACAAAAAAAAAAGTCTTCTTTCTACCTTATATGGGGTAAGAAATACTGGGCATTTCAGGAAAGCAAAATGGTACTTGAGATCTAATTGTGAGCATTCTTTGGATACTGGAGTGCTACAGAGTTTCAGAAGGTTAGTCACATTTGCTTCACTACAGTAAAGCCTTTGACTGTGTCAACTATGAAAAGCAATGGGTTCCTCTGAAAGAAATGGGAATTCCTCAGTGTTTGACTGTTGTGATGTGTAACTTGTATTGTCACCACAGAATATAGAGACAGAATAGTTTTCTATAGGCAAAGACCTCCAACAAGGGTACATTTTATCTCTCTCTCTCTCTCTCTCTCTCTCTCTCTCTCTCTCTCTCTCACACACACACACACACACACACACACACACACACACACACACAGGAATGTTGACCTAAATACTAAAGAATTAGATGCAAATAGCAAAAAGGATTCATATGCTGGATTCTGGCTACCTGGAGTATATTCAAAAGAAATTAAATAAAAGTACTAAAATAAAGGCTTATGTGTTCATTACGATTTCATGTCCAAGAGAGTTTTTGAGCTCTCAACCATATGAGGGTCCAGCACTTTATTATCTTGCTTTATTTGCAGCTGTAGGGGGTATAACTTGTGTCCTAGATGCTCTGCCATATAGAATTTGACCTATAACTTGGCAGGTGAAACCACTAATAACAGCTTTAATCTTCTGAAACGGATGCCTCCCTGCATTTACTGAGTCTTCTCCTGAATTTAACATGGACTTCACTGTGTAGTCACCAACTACACCTAATTAAATTCCTACCTGAGATCCTTGACTTCCTTGATACCTTTCATGCCAACTTCTAAACTCAGTCACCTCTGTTACTGGTTATGAGAAAACATAGGGCATAAAGCATCTAATGGAACAGTGTTGACTCGGCCCCTATAAAATTATGTTTTTTGTTTCGTATAAACTCTCAGTGTTGTTTAGCAATATAACTTTACATTATTGATTACCAATTACATTGTTTACAATGACTGTTCCTGGCACTTTCAACTTTCTTCAGGCTCAAAACTAGTATCTTCCCATCTCTGCAACTCAGCACTATCCCTAGAATTTATATCAGTTGAAATTAGTCACATTACATTGAAAAAGAAAACGAGAAACATGTCCAGATTTCCCCTTTACCATTATTCTACCAATTTAAGTATGAGTTCTCGAATAATGATTTGTCCTAATTCTTGACTCTTTCTTTATAATATTTAATGTATTGGTCCACCTCCCACTTAAACACATTTATAGGCTCTCCACTCCCTGCATAACAAAGTTCAAACTCATTGACCTGTTGTTCCAGGTCTTCCCTCAACCACTTTTACGAACCTTTATAGACTTCTGCTACTTCAGTCAAACTTAAGCTATCTGCTTTCATTCCATCAAAACTGCCTTGAATTTTCCGGTGTTTTGATATATTTACTTGCCCTTCTTTGCTACACACACACACAGTTTTCTATTCCATTTTTAAGTACCAACCCAAATAAGCTGGTTTTTGTTGTTGCTATTTTGTTTTGTTTTGTTTTGTTTTGTTTTGTTTTGTTTTGTTTTGTTTTTGGAATCTTCACTGAAAATCCCATCTTTCCAGGCTCAGTATTTAAAGAACTTCTTGTGTCTCAGAAATAGGAACTAAATACCTAAGTGACTTGACTGAAAAATGTGAAAGCCTGAATGAGAACCTAGGTCTCATGATGTCCAGTCAAGCTTCATCATTCAAAGCTGTCACTTGGTAGTGTCTCCAACCCTTTTGGGTCTCTGTTTGTTGTTGTTTTTGTTCTTAATAAATGTAGTAATGAGAAACACAGAGTATTTAATTATGGGTTTATAAATTTTTTTTTTCAATTTTGGTCTAAAATTCTTTTTCTAATTTTCAATACTTTGTTGAACTTAATTGTCATAGAAATACATTGATTAAATAGTCTATCTTTAATAAGTTCCAAGCCTCTATGCAGAGTGATTATTCCATTATCCTACAGGTAAATCTTTAAATTACTTTCATAATTTCATTGCATTATGTGTTTACCTATTTGGCTATTTGTTTCTGATCAGCCAGTTGTTCTGGCAGATTTCCAAATTGACTTGTAATTTTTCACTTACAAGGGGATTATCTGGAGTAATTCAATATAGTTGGAGATGCTCTTTTCAGGTTATTTGCCAATATAACCATTCTTAGTTCTGATGAGGAATTATTTTAGTTTTAATCTTTCATAAAGCAAGGGAGTTGTTCTCAGTTATCCCTTGTATCTTAGAATGCTTCTAATTGCAAGTACTATAAAGCCTAACTCAAATTGGTTTAAATAATAAGGAAATTTATTGGTTCACATGACAAGAAGTAGATTTTTTTTTTTTTGGTTGAGTCACTATCTCAAGTAAGTTCCGTCTCTTCACCCTGTCAACTACAATGTTGGCATTACCCAAAAGCTCATTGTAGTCATAAGCTAACTAACCAAACAGGAGAGGCTAAATGCTTTCTTGTTAACATACAACAGGAGAAAGAGCTAATGTATCTCTACCACTGTCCATCCTTTTATTTGGTTTGACCAGTTTAAACCATGTGCTTACTCCTAAATCAGAACTTATTATAAGGTTATCATGATCTGCTTTACTTAGATGTAGCTTCCTGAACCATTCACTCACAGGGGCAAGTGAGATTGCTAAAATGGACATAGGCTTATCAGGGCCACCAATATGGTGAGGGGTTAATTCCCTACACTACATTGGGACACATGGAATGAATATTAGGGAGTCAATCACAAAGTCTACTTACTTTCTGTTATATATTTTCTACCTCTAAATCCATTTTCAATCAATAAAAAATTATTTGCCCCTGCTCATAATATTAAAACTTTTAATTTTCTGAAATCTACATTTTCTGTCTATGCTGAATTTGTGACTCCATATTATATGGTAATGAATAGCATGGAGTTAAAACTCAGATGCTTACGCAGTTAAGAATCAGAATTGAACCCCATTTCTACTATTGAAATGTTGCATAGCCTTGAGTGAGTCAGCTGAACTTCTTGAGACTCAATCGTCTCATTTGTGGAAAAGAAGTGTTCATGCCAGATTTGCTGTTAGGATTACATGGAAAGTACATAACATTTAGCAAGACACCTTCTACCTGATAGGTGGGCATTAAATCATTATAGTTTCAGCCTTAGTTTTTCCCAGTTTACATTATAAGCTCCCTAGACAACAGACATTGTGTGTTGAATCTGCCAATAATAGTACATATTTTTTTCTTTTTTCAAGTAATTTTCACATATATTCTTGTTTTTATAAAACCAAACATGGTATATATGTTCTTATTTTTACTGTTAAAAAAATGAAGAATTATGCGATCATATGAAGTTGTCAAAGTTACTGAGCTATTGAGAGGCCAAACCAGTGCTAGTATAGCTATTTACAAAGTATGATTTTGCATATATTACCATAGGTAATTCTCACCATAATGATATATGGTAGTCATTATTATTCTCATTATAAAATGTCAGACAAAACTGAGAATTAATGAAATTCTGAAACTGCCTAAAATTCAGAAGCTTTCACAGAACTATTACATAAAAAAAGTAAAAACTTGAATAAGATTCTCCTGACTGTATCCAAGTCCTCTTTTCTTTATGTCAGTTTTTCTTGAAACATAAGGTGCATAAACACTTCCTAGATTTTGCTGCTCATCAACAAGTCTGAAAGGTATTAATAGCTTGTTTCGTTTTGTTTTGTTTTTGTTATTGTTTAGAAGCACACAATGATCAAATAGGCATCTAATTAATAGCATTTAACAAAAATGACAAACATAAGTAGAATTCTATTATTTTTAATGTATAGTAACTTTTTTTCAGAATATTGCTTTTTCTCATATTTTGATGGGTTAAAAGTAAAAATGTGTATAAAAATAAGTCAATAGCTGTGCTAGGCTGTTAATAAAAAATATTCATTGAATCATTTATTACAAATTTATATTGAAAACACACTGTATGCTATGCTCTGTACTACTAGGTATTACAAATACAATAATGAGCAAATTTTCAGCACAATTCCAGCCATACTATACCTAAAATTCAAAGAGGAAAGCCATCATTGATAAGTCACATAAATAAGTAAAAAGTTTCAACTGTGATTTCCACTATGTCTGAAAGATCTATGGTACTATGAATGTATAGAATAGAGTGATTTTACCTAGTCAGGGCATTTAGAGAAACTTTCCTCCAAGGGAGTGAGACCTAAGCACAGATCTTAAATTTGAAGCCTAAATAGATGTTAAATATTCAAAGAAGTTAAGGACAAGAATTTTTACGCTGAGAAACCAGGCTATATAGATGACAGGTACGTAGGTAGAGAAATAATAATAAATGTGATGGTGATGGATGAATAGATATGATAAATGATGAGCTTTATCAAATTAACTTAAAACAAAATTGCTTTTGAAAAAAAATAGTTAGAACTCTTTATCTTCCATTTCAATTTTTAACTGCCCCCTGTTTAAAAAAAAGACAGAGAGAGTTGGTTTTTCTCATAGGATTGGGGAAAGGGTCTCTTACATTAGGTTTGTAAATAGTAAAGAAATCTAAGAATGCCCTATAGGCTTCAAGAGGAACATAGGATGGTAAGGAAGTATCTGAGGAGATATTAAAGAACAAAAGAGACCATATTATATGAAATTGGCCTTTGCCAGCCTAGTATGTCAAGAGTATGTCAGGGGGCATTTTTCTTAATATAAAAATTAACATACGGGGAAGCTGGGATGGCTCAATGGGTTAGGCGCTCACTTTGCAGCACCGGGGACCGAGGATCGAATCCCGGCCCCGGCCCGTGCGGAACCACATGCTGAACTGGGAGCTCCCCTAGTTCAGTTCTCTCTCTATCTCTGTATCTCTCTCTCTCTCCCTCTCTGTCAAAAATAAATAAATAAATAAATAAATAAATAAATAAAAATTAACATACTATCAATAATACTATGCTTTCTAAATAAGGGTATACCATAATTCTTCATAATTCTAAAAATGAAAACCTCAACAACCAGTTTTCAATAGGCATTAATATGTGATGAGCTACAGAAAATCTATTTATATGGATTATTAGCTGTTAATGAAATGGTTTATTGATATATAGGTTTTTTTCAATTGGTTCCACACAATATGGTTCTTTGTACTGGATGGTTCATTGGACATAATTAATCTACAAGATAAAAATAAAAAATGTTCTTTGTGGCCTGAGTTATTGAGTTTATTCCTCTCCGTTAATCTAATCTTCCAGATAGTAGCTAAATCTCCTTCTGACTTGGTATTAGAAGGTCATGTTTAGGACTTTGATTCCATGAATGATAGCCACACTGGCATTCTTTTTTTTTTTCTATAGCATATTCCTACATGTGTCTAGAATTAAGTGGTGTCTGTTCCCAAGTAATATTTATGAGGTGAAAAATAGAACCAATTTAGGATACCTTGGCATATTTGGTATCAAACTTTGCATTTTAGTTTTGAACAATTTAAGAAAAAGACCTATGCAATGTTTCGAATCCTAACAAACTTTATTTTTCACTTAAAACTTTTAAATCAGTACAATAGCTAGAAAGTCTCCAAAATCAAATAAAAATGAAAACAAGCTAAATAGATTCTAAACATAAAACAATAACATATAACAATAGGGATTTTGTTGTATCAGTGGTGTCAGAATCGGGCAAAAAATGTGATGCCGTCTAGGTGAAAAAGAATTAAACAAGTTGCTGGACCTGGGTGGTCAGCCTCAGACTTAAGAAGATGTTTTTAAGAATTATTCCTCAGGGGAAGCCGGGATGGCTCAGTGGGTTAAGCGCTCACTTTGCAGCGTCGGGGACCGGGGATCAAATCCCGGCCCCGGCCCGTGCGGAACCATATGTGGAACTGGGAGCTCCCCCAGTTCAGTTCTCTCTCTGTCTCTGTATCTCTCTCTCTCCCTCTGTCAAAAATAAAAATAAATAAATAAAAGTATATTTTAAAAAAAAAAAGAATTATTTCTCAAAAATGGTTGGGCCGTCACACTATAAGAACGCTAAAGCCTGGAACCACAAGTTGTTGTCTAAAAGGAGAATGGGCAATAATTTTACAACAAATCAGTATACTACTTTCAGTTTGTTACCACATTACTTTGCCATAATTTGCTTTGAACAAAAAATATTCCGTTGGTTGCCAAGACTAAAGATGACACCTGCTTCAACTTCTTTTCTCCCCAAAGCAAGAGAACAATTTCAGTCTCTTTTTTTGAGGACTTTTTCTGTCTCACGTACTCCTTCCTCATCTGAAAAATGATAGGGTCAAACTAGACAACTCCAGTTAATTTGAAAATTTCAAGACTCTGTAACATTGCTGAACTATTATATTAAGTCAAATTTTGTTTCATGTCACCAGCATAACAACAGCTTTAGCAGTTACAAGGAGATGTATATTTTATTTGTGTTTTCAGCTTTAAACATTACTGGCTTCTCAAGAGAAGAAAATTTTCTAGCTGAACATGAGGTCAAAGGAATGAGTCAACATGATAGCAATCTAATAGCAAACCAGAGGAGATCTTGATTGAGGATAAGTTGAACGCGTGAGAACATGGCTTCTGCTAGGGCCCTTTCTGCATCATCGTTTGCTCAGACATTTTCAGCATGATGAAGAGACTGTGTCCAGTTTTCTAAATTGTCTATTTTCAAATAAAATATTTATGTTAGTGATCCTATATAATAGCACTATCACAGGGAATGAAAGGAGAGGGCATTTCCAGATTCCTGCCATCTGACACTGAATCATTACAGCTAAGTATAAAATTAATGAGATTTCTGCTAAATGAGTACCATCTGTATGACCTTCAGACACTAGCTGCTATCACACATTTGTCATTGCTGAGATAGGTACCTCTTATTAACCTATTTTCAAAGATGTCTTGTGTGAATTAGCTGTAAAAGACTTTGAAGAGAAAATTTACTCCCTGATTTAAAAAAGAAAAAAACAGTCAGAAGATGGCAAAAATATGACCATCATTAATAGGCCTTAAAAACAAAGGTATTGATTGTATTAATATAATTTTAATGTAATTCAATCCTAAATATGCACAAGAAGCTAAATGCAGCCAACATTCTGTATATAATATCTAAAAAATACTTTTCTCTGTTGCTAAAACATCAATAAACCAATACTAACATAATAACTATAAATCTTATTTTCACTTTTATTATGGTTAAATATATTTAATCTGTCCTAAAAGGTAAATCATATTACTAGTTTTGCAGAATATTTTTAAAATAATATATTCATAAAAATCTTTCAGACTTGGGATTTAAAAAATTATCTGTCCATAGTAAGTTTCTAAATAATTGTGATCCTTGTTAAATCATATGAAAAGGTTTATAGTCTTCATTCATAGAGCAATTCTGTCATTTTTATTACCATTACACCCTAAACTGGACTAAAACAAACAAAAAATAAACCCTAACTCAAATATACTTTCATTTAATAAAAAAGGCTATCTATTGGGTCTTTGTTCTATGCAGTAATTATTTTAAAACATTGTTTTATTTGTGTAATTCTTATACACCATTTCAAAGTTCAAACATAATTATTTCTGTCCTTTTTTCTTCTCCCTTCTTCCTTTCATCTCTCCTTCTACAAATATCTATTTTAGGTCTAGTATATGCCACTACCATGTTCAATATTCAGACAAATGGAAATTATAGAAAATAATTATAGCCAATGTCACAAGTGCTATAATGAGGTGTAAAATATACCCTCAAAACATTTGAATATGACATTATCACTGCCTGACATTTGTTTTTTATAAAAATCCATTTCTGTGCCACTGGATTTTAACACAATTGGAACTGAACCCTATCTTATCTTCCTACAAGCCCATTCATCACCCCCATCTCCCACCACTCAGCTTATACATACCAGGCATTTATTATATGTTTAGTTAAATACAATGTGTCATATTTTTCTGTTTATAAGATAATACTTTTATCTAAAATAGTTAGACCAAACATTGGGGGTCATCTTACATATGGGAGTAACCCATGCATTGATTTTTTAATGTTGGGTTTGAAAAGTAGGGGTCATCTATTACGTGGGGAAATATGGTACTTACCCTACTACATACATATCATACTATGGAAGCTGTTTAAAATAACTTTTTTAAATAATTTTAGAAGTAATGTAAGCTTATTGTACACAACTAGAAAATCCAAGCAAGCACAAAGAATACAGTTTAAGTCACCTCCTCACCTCTACACAGTAACCACCATGTATATTTCCATGTGTTTCTTCCTAGTCTTTTCCTTTACCTATTTAGCAAATCACTATTTATACATTTTTCTCATATATGTTTAATTTTGCATTCAATTTTTTTCACTTATATTGTGAACATTTCCCTATCCTTCAGTAATCTGATATAATGGCATAAATGACTGCCTAATATTTTATCATAAGATTTTATAATTTAAACATTACTTGATTATTAGGTAGTTATTTATATTAGTTTGTAGTTATAAATAATTGCACAGCCACAATCAGTATTCTGGTTACATAAATCTTATTTGCTGTCACTGATTATTTTACTATATTTGGGGAAGTAGCCACATACAGAGAAAAATACTTGAGGATATATCAATTATATTGCAAATCTCTTTTTTGTTCTAGCTGAAGTTTTTTAAATTTATTTAGAATAATTATTACCTATTATTAAAAGTAATACACCTTTTTAAGAAGACTAATTTAAGCATGTTCATTGTGTTTTAATACTCATTAAAGCAACTCATTTGAAGTTAACAAAGAGTTATTTTCCACAATATTTTCTATCATACCTCTGCCTCACACATAAGTGGTAGTTAATAAATTCTTTTTGAAGAGGTGAATAAATATAACGGATGAATTGAAACAGAATAAATAAAACAATGTGGAAGAGCTTAAATGAATTATGTTGGTAATTACTCCTGTTTGAATACATTAACTAAATTTCAGGTGTTTTCATAACATCTTAAAGACCCTTCTGAAAAATTTCTGATGTATGAATAAACCCTCAGACTATTTTGAAGTCTGTACCAATCATCCATTGCTGCTCCAAAACTTACTGGTTTAAAGCATCAAACTATTACTTGCTCTCCTAGGTTTGACAGCTGACAGGCAGAACAGAGATCTTACTTGGGATCTCTCATGTCTAGGTGTCCTATGGGGGCCAAGGATCAAGTCCTCAGAACTGTTCATCACTCATGTGTTTGGTGCCTTGGTTGGGATGCCTGGAATAGCTGGGACAAGTTGAATCCCCTTCTCTCCATGAGCTTCTCCAAATGGCTAGCTTAGACGTCCTCAGGGATGGTAGCCTCCATTTAACCAGACTTTTAACTAGGCACCTAGAGTTCCCTATGAGTGTTCCACAAAACCTGGGATGCAGCTGTAAAACTGCTTATTACCTCTCCTCAAAAGTCAATCAGTGTCATCTCTACCATTGTATTTTGGGTCAAATAGTCACAGCGCCAATTCAACACAGTGAAAAAATCATCTTTACCTTTCAATGAGAGAATGGCCTGTGTGGACAGGCAGGAAAGGAAGTGATAGTCATCTTATACACAGGCTACTAGAAAGTCCTAAAAACTTTCTTCAGACATCATCTCAATCTCTACCACATAATTTAAATGTGCTTTTCACTATTATACACTTCTTTTTATTTCTTCGTTCATTCGAAACAACTCCCAACGTTAACAGTGAAGGGAGGCAGGATCTGTTGTGTACGCCTTGCTGCTTTGGACAAATCTGGCTTTGCAGTCAGATCTGGATTCAAATTAAATATCATCTGTTCTGTTCACTAGCAGAGTGACTTGAGCAAATAACTTCTCTTTATAGAGACTCTCTGATACCCTCTACCTAGCATAACACCTAAGATGTAGTAACGTTATAATAGTCAATATTAAGTAATTTTTTATTATTCATTGACTAAACAATCTCTTTGAGGTTCCATTACATCCTCTATGAAATAGAGATAATAAAATTTACTCCAATGACTTAGAAATAAATGAACAAGTTAATGTTTGCAAAATACTTAATACTTTGTACTATAACTATAGTACATTGAGGATATGGTAGATGATAGTATTGTTATTAAAGTTAATAGTCTTGTCATTACCATCATTAGAGTTGTTCCTCCATATCCCCACCTCCGCAGTCTAACAACGTGTTAGACATCTTCAGCACCTGGATCTCATTTATTTTCTCATCTCATCTGTAGCCACTATATTAACGCTTTGAACACTGAGACTGATGACACATCAAACATATTCTTCCATATATACTTGACCTTGTCAAGCCTAGTAATCACATTCTCCATTCCAGATAAATACAAATTCTCACTCAGAAGTGCCTACCCTTAAATCATAAATTGTGCAATTTTATTCTCACAACACAAGTTCCTGTTCTTATATGTTCTCCTCATAATAACCTGGTTTCTCTGACTCCTTTTTTTCCATTCTAGTTTGCCAGCACCATTGTCACTGCACTTGACTCCCTACTCCATCATGACACTATGGTCACTCATATACTGCATCTTTGATGATAAGCCATAGCAAATCTATAATTTCCTAAACCTGAACAGACACAGTTAACTACTTTCTCTGGCCCTGCTTCTGGCTCTCTAAACTAATGTTGCTAAGTCAGTTGGTTCCACTTCAAAATGATGCTATGGAACAAAATTGGAACTCCAGTACCATTCCAAAATATTTATATTTTGTGTTGTTCCTCTTTAATTATGTGATATTTCAAACATTTCCCATTCTGCTCTAGCTCCCAGTCTCATTATTACTCATCACATTACAAATCACCTTTGCTTATTATAGATATTTTTTCTTTAATGAACAAAATGAGAACCTTCCTAAACCAACTCTCTCAACTTCCCTTTGATTGCCATGGCAAAAGCGTTCTCTCTATACTCATTGTTTCTTACTATATTTCTCTCAAAGGAAAAAACAAAGCTGCCACTTCTTAATGCTATTCTCTACCCTTTTGCCCACAATATCAATATTTTGTCACCTTCCTGATGGAATACTCCCTCTCTTCTAAATCTCTGGTCTCTGCTATCTGCTACCAGTTCTTCTCAGCCTTGATAAATATGCTAATTACTCATTTTTTAAAAATGTCATTTGCCCAATGAGTCCTTTAAACTCCCTATCTAATTGTCCCTTCCTTGTTGAAATTTTCTACTCAGAAGATTTTATGAACCACGTCCATCTCTTCAGCTCCACCATTTCTTAGCTCCTTGTGGTCCAGTTCATTCCTTCCTGCTCAAACTTTACGATCATCAACTTGTTCCACAAAGACTAATTCAGAAAATAAAGTACTTAAGGGTGGGTTTTATTTTAATTGAAAATAAGAGCAGCCTTGCAGCTTGAATTGTCTATATAAAAAAATACAAGAATGTTAATAAGAAAACTGGCATTGCATTTTAGCCAATAAAATACTCTACATATTTTCAAATACCATTAAAAATCACTATTATAGAAGTAATATTTTTCATATCAGATCATGGTTGTTTCTTCAAGCTAGAATCCACATGTATACAGATTGATCATCACTATTCTATACCTGGTTTTTATGGTCAAAATGGAAATGATCTTCTCTAATTCATTGCATGCCCCCCACCAAAAATAACAACAACAACAATAACAATAATAATAATATAATCACACCTTCTTTTTAATTTCCCACAAAAATTTTTATGCCTCACTTCTAATATATACCTGTCCTTGGTCTGAACTATTATTGTTTCTGAGCCTTTATATCTCTTCTGTTAGGGTTTAAGCTACTTGCTAGTTACATTACAGTGTTTGTACATTGTAGGTTTCCTGAACATAAGTCTTAGACCCAAACACCTATACCCTTTGAGTAATCATGGGATCATTTTTGTAGCTAATAGCATTGCCTATCACTCTCTGTTGCTGCCTCTGGAAATTATGATTGATTTCAACAACCATAGCTGATATTGACCTTCATATCCTCGTTTGTTTCTAATTACCTTTTCTTTTCCTATAAAATATAATGCTAATTGGTAGTTGCCTCTAAGCACAAAGTGTGATTTTTAAAAATCAAATCTATAATCATGTTCCCACTCTCCGAAATCATAGACACCGACTTGCATCCCGTCTCTTTTTACTATCAATTTTCATTACTAAATATGGCATTTTATTAAGACAATTGCATAGTTTGATTGCATCCTTAGGGGAAATGCATTTCTCATGGCTTCTCATCATGGCCTAAACTTAACTTTATCCATTCCCTTTGCCTATAGGTCCCCCAGGCCCACCAGGGATAGTGATTGTTGAGGAAATCACCGAAAGCACAGCCACACTCTCCTGGAGTCCAGCAGCTGACAACCACAGTCCAATCTCCTCCTACAACCTGCAGGCTCGCAGTCCCTTCTCCCTGGGCTGGCAAACGGTAAAAACAGGTAAGGCAGGGGATGCCGAAAAAGGTCAGAGCACTTGCCTCACAATTGTGAGGTCCAGGGTGTGATTCCTGGCCTCGGCCCATGTAAGCCCATATGCTGAACTGTGGCACAGCTGGTAACCGCTGAGATGGTTCAGCAGTGAAGGTGCTCACCTCCCATGTGGAAGTCCCCAGTTCAGTTCCCACCCGGTGCGGCCCCACGTCCACCTGTGTGAAATGGAACCCTGTTACAACTAACGATGTACGACGATGGAGACAGCTCTGGGCCCTGCCCCCTTCTCTCTCTCTCTCTCTCTCTCTCTTTCTCTTTTTCTCTCTCTTACCTCCTCTCAACCAATAAAGTAAACCTCAAATTTGCCTCTACCATTCAGAAAAAAAAAAAAAAGAAAACAGGTAAGAGGCTCTAAGACAACATCACATGCATGCAGAGTGGCTTCCTGTCATAAGTTATTTTTGCTCATACGTATGAGCTACATAATTTTTTGCTATATATATGTGTGTGTATATATGCATTGAGTGTGTGTGTATGTGTATGTATATATATATATATATGCATATGTATAATATAAAACAAAGCAACAAACAAACATGACAAGCAAACAAACAAAAGCTCATAAACATGGACAGCACGTTACTGGTAATCAGGGTAAGAGGGGAGGGGGATGGTAGAGGAGGTAAAAAAGGTCAAATGTATGATGATGAAAGAACAGACTGTGGGTGGTGAACACACAATGTAATATGTAGATGATGTATTATAGAATTGTACACTTCAAACCTTTATAATTTTACTAATGTCACCCGAATAAATTTAATTTTTTTAAAAAGTGAAGTATAAATATCTGAGTGCAGTAACCATAAAACTTAATTAATTGAAATGTTAGAGGAGTGAAGTGGTCCATTTTGTTACTTAAATAAATTAAATTTGAACAGAAACTTATTTTTATGTAAAATTGTACAGTTTATGGGAGGTGTTATATATTCATCTACATACAAAATATAATTCAGGTTTTTCTTAATATTAAGTTCCTATATTGTTATAGTATTGTTTGTCTATCATTATAGTGTACTATACTTATATACATATTTATTTTGTAATATATATAATTATGTATATTGGTCTGATTCCTAGCTGCATTTTAACACTGTGATACCTCCACAGACCTAAAACTTAGGGGAATCTCTTAAGTTCAGTAGATCATTCTGGAAAAGACACAAATTCAAACCATCTGAACAGGTTTACACAAGAAAACTTATGACCTCCACCCCAGGACATCCATATTATCTTTAGTGTGACAGCCCAAACCGTCTGCTTTGCAGCCGGGAAGCAGACTCCCCTCCAGACCTGGTGTTATGAACTCACCAAATCCATTCTCCCGCCTGCTGCTATGCTCCCACCCACTCTTACCTCACTGCCCATACAACTTGCTTCTTTGGAAATTTTTCCTATGGGTACATTGAAATACACAGATGTTTTCATGCTCATCCCATACCCATGTTTTTGTCCCTTTTACCTTAACACAGGGTCCCCAATTTCCCTTCCCCCCTCATCCACCCACCCCGGGCTTCACGGCAGGAGGTGAGCAGTGGGTGAGCAAGTGAAGCTTCATCTGTGTGTACAGCTGCTCCCCCTCACTGGCATTACCACCAGAGCTCCACCTCCTGTCAGATCAGCAGTGGAAATAGATTCTCACAGGAGTTCAAACTCTATTGCGAACCGCACATGTGCATCTCCCTTCACCCTTCTCCTCCAACTGTGGATAATTGTCTTTCATGAAATTGGTCCCTGGTGCCAAAATGGTTGGGGACAGCTACCTTAACACATGGCCTGCCAATCCAGGACATCTTGTCTTCCTCCTACTATACCCGTAGTTTCCTAGTTACTCTTATTTCTTGATTAATCACACGTCTTGGTACACACGTTTCTACTGTTTGTTTGACAAATGATGATGATGATGATGATGGTGATGATAGATAGATAGACAGATGACAGATGGTATATAGATGATAGATAGATGATAGATACATACATACATATATAACGTACATACATACATAGATGATAGATACTAAATTTTTTTGACCAAGGCCAAGCACAAATGAGTGTGTGTGTGTGTGTGTGTGTGTGTGTGTGTGTGTGTGGCATTTGGACTAAATGTTATGGGGGGTGGGAGGTTGTTTTAGAAGTTCCAACTGTAAAGTTGCTGTCTTATCTTTCTAATATAATTTGAATACTGGAAACATTTTTAAGTTGAGAGCCTTTTTAAATTCAAGTCAACAAGTACTTATTTAAAAATCTATGGTTGTACAGTATTTATAATGAACTATATATTTTTTCAGGAATATAGTTCTATGAGGGATTGTTGATATTTTGCCTTTGATTATAATAGGGTTCTAGTAAGATATCTCCTCACCTAACGAGGTCACTTGTTTTTCCAAAGCTCAGGATCTCTTGCACCTACTGGTAGAGGCATGCCATCCTCCAGACAAACCTATTAAAAGGCAATCCTCAACTTTTACATGCTCTAAAGTAGCTATTTGGGGGAAGCCGGGATGGCTCAGTGGGTTACGTGCTCGCTTTGCAACCCTGGGGACTGAGGATCGAATCCTGGCCCCAGCCTATGTGGAACCATGTGCTGAACTGGGGTGTATTTCCCATGTGGGAGGCCCCCAGTTCAGTTCTTGCCCCCTGGTTCAGGCCCTGACTTGGGGCATGCCTCCCATGCGGGAGGCCCCCAGCCCAGTTCCTGCCCTGTGCAGCCCCCCCCCCCCACCTATGAGGAACGAAACCATGTGGAAAACTGATGACATACAACTATGGAGACTGCTCTGGACCCTCCCCCTTCTCTGTCTCTCTCTGTCTCTCTGTCAAAAAACAATAAAATAAATATTTTAAAGTAGCTATTTTAAATACATTTTAGTTTTAGCTCTTAGCACAGTTAGACTACAGCTTCTTTCGTGCCTGTGATGAGGAAAGACGTCTTCTGGAGAGAGACACATCAGTTTCACTGGGGCAGCAGGTCCTTGTTTTCATAATTGCCCCCTCATCTAAAGTAATTTTAGTAGAGAAGTTCTAATGGAGAAATATCTATTAGAAAAAAAATAAAAGATGAGTCTGGAGTGTGAATTCTCTGATAAAGTTAATGTAGTTTATACACTAGTATTTTAAAAGCACTTAAGATTCCTTTATACATCAACATGAATACAAAGTATAATGAGTTTCTCATTTTTTACAAATGAATTAATAAGTGGCACATGGACCTGCTATCTGAGCATGTCTGGAATTAACTTATTAATGCTGAGTATCCCAAAAATCAGACTTTAGTCAGATGACCGTGAATGTCACTAATAAATTTAGTTTGGAGAAACTATGAAAACAACCATAAGAAAAAGATCATCCCACTTGCGGACTCCTCTTCCAGTCAAACAAACTGATATTTATTCAGAAACCTGACTCTGTTCTTTATATTATTGAGCAGTATAGTTTGTTACAGTGTCTATTTAGGAATGCCAAATCACTTATAACCATAGAATTGATTTGTCAGTGTGTACTTAATTCAAGTATTCATTGGATATGTCTTCTCTATGTGGATGTGTTTTCACTGATTAGTTGATTAAGTGGGTCAAGTGTACAGGCTTATTTAATTTACATTTAATTATTTAATTAAATTCTTAGATGCATTTCTCTTACTAGGAATGGTTTTAACAAGCTTCTCTCCCTGAGTCAATGGGGGATCCTCACTGTCTTTAGTTACTATATGCTCTGTGTCTGGAGGTTGGGAATTCCAAGATCTAGGTGCCAGCCAATTCAATTCTACTGGTGAGAACTCTCCTCCTGGCTTGCAGACAGCATTTTTCCCACTATGTCCTCATAGGGCAGAGAGGAGGGAACCCAGCATTTCCTTGTCTCTTCTTTCAAGGTCACTAATTCTATCAGATCAGGGACCCACCCTTCCAATCTCATTTAACCTTAATTGCTTCCTATTTTTAACATAGCTTGAATTGTAGTATTAAAAGATAAGCCTTGGAGTATCAGTCCTCCAATGTTCTCCCTTTTCTCTCAGGATGAACGTCCAAGTCATTTGTGACTTGGTCCTGCCACTCTCTTTCCAAATTCATCTTCAACAACTCTTCCTAAAGATTACTCCGCTCCTTATTCCCTGGTCTTCTCATGTTTCTGCATATAATGCTTCCAATATCTTTGCAGTAGTTGTTATTCCAAATAGGGATGCTTCACACCCCCAGATATTGGCATAACTAAATGCATGCTTCCTTCAAAAATGTATTTAAGTTAACCTTCTCAATGAAGCTTATCCTAGCCACTCTATTTTCAATTGCAAATTTTCTGTGACGAAAAGGGAGCCCTTGTGAACTGTTGGTAGGACTGCAAATTGGTGTAACAACTATGAAATACAGTGTGAAAGTACTTCCAAAAAAAAAGTAGAATTATCATGTGACTCTGCAGTTACACTTCTGGGTAGTTATTTGAAGAAACTCAAAACACTAATTTGAAAAAAACATATGCACTCCTATGTTCAGTGCAACATTAATCATGATAGCCAAGATATGGAAGCTACCTAAGTATCTATTGATAGACAAATGAATAAAAAAGAAATGCTTCACATACATATGAGGGCTATCTGGATAGTATCCAGCCATGTAATAAGAAAAATAGAGGCATCTATGGCTGGATTTTATCCAACAGACCTTATATATAACAGAATACTACCTGACCATTAAAAAAAGAACGAAATCTTGCCATTGCGACAACATGCATGAATCTGGAGGATATTATGCTAAGTGAAGTAAGTCAGACAGAAAGATAAATACCACATGATTTCACCTATATGTGGAATCTAAAAAATAAAATAAATGGAAAGACAAAAGAGAAACAGACTTATAAATACACAGAACAAACTGATGGCTGCCAGATGGAATGGGAGTTGAGGGGAGAGATGAAAAGGACAAGAAGTTAAGATGTACAAACTGCCAGTTATAAAAATAGTCATGGGGAATGCTGGGATAGCTCAGCAGTTGAGTGCTTGCCTCAAAAATACAAGTCTGGGGTTCAGTTCCTGGCCCTGTCCCATGCAAACCCATATGCTGAACTGTGGTGCAACTGCTAATAACCAAGATGGTCCAGA
The DNA here is from genome assembly GCA_004027555.1 of Craseonycteris thonglongyai. NCBI lineage: Eukaryota > Metazoa > Chordata > Mammalia > Chiroptera > Craseonycteridae > Craseonycteris > Craseonycteris thonglongyai. The sequence goes on along the minus strand of PVKE010019091.1, from coordinate 6,914 downwards.
GGTGAAGGTTCTCACCTCCCATGCAGGAGACCTGCAGTTCGATTCATGCCCTTTGTGGCCCCACATCCACCTGTGTGGGATGAAACCGTGTCACTACTAATGATGTATAACTATGGAGACTGCTGTGGGTCCTCCCCCCTTCTATCTCTCTCTCACCTTATCTCAAACAGTAAAATAAATCGTTTTTAAAAATAGTCATGGGGATGTAAAGTACAGCATAGGAAGTATAGTAATCATATTAGAATCACTGTGTATGTTGTCATATGGGTACTAGACTTCTGGGGTAATCACTTCAAAAGTGATGTAAATGTCTAATCACTCTGTTGTATACCTGAAACTAATACAATATTGCGTGTCAACTATAATTGAAAGACATTTAATTAATTGACTAATTAGTTCATTGCAACCTGCTTGCTACGAATCCCCACCTGATTCAAATGTTGAAACCCTTACTGCCCAGTATAACTGTATTTGGAGATGGGGCCTCTAAGCATATCTAGTTGGCAATTGCATATATGAGCCTGGAGTTTAAGAGAAAGGTTTCAAAAATATAAACTAGGAAATTATTAACATAGAAATTGAATTTAAAACCATAACACTACATGATACCTCTAATGATATAAATATAAAATAAAGAAGAATATGAAAATCAAACCTGGAGCTTTCAAATAGTAAGAAGTTGTACAGAAGAGCAGCTAGCCAAAGGATACAGAGGGGAACAACCAATTTAGTTAAAAGGAAAACCAAGAGAATGTGATATTCTGGAAGACAAAAGACTAAAAGCCTATCAAGGAAGATAAAGCAATCAATTATGTCACATGCTGCTAACATGTCAACTACAATGATGGCTGAGAAATGATCAGTGATTTAAGCAACAAGGAAATCATTGGTGACCTTGACAATAACAATTTTAGTAAAAAATATGGTTTCACAAAAAATGAGTTTAAGAGATATTGGAAGAAAAATCAATATAGACAACTCTTTTAAGAAGTTTTGCTACAAAAGGAAGTGGGGAAATCCAACATATTTTGAAACCAGAGATCTCAGTTTCCTTATGGGTTGTAGTAGGACAGGGGAAAATAAAAGGAATTCAGGATGACCTCAAGATTTTGGCTACAACATCTATAAGAATGCAATTGTCATACACCAAATAATGAATACTATAGCAATAAGTTGGGGAATTTAAGATTGGGAAGCTTATCCAAATAGAAATGTCTAATAAGCCATTGGACATATGAGCATGTAGTTTAGAGAAAAGATTCATGGCTGAAAATTTTGGAGTCATCAGCATACAGAAGGTATTTAAAACTATGAGACTGGATAGATCACCATGGAGTCAGAAAATGGGAAAGAGTTAATGGAATCAGGGTGCCTCTGGAAGAAGAAAAGAAAACAGCTATGGATACAGATAAGGATAGTCAGGTAGGAGAAAAACAGAAGTTAAGCTTCAAAAATATTTCAAACAGAAGAGAATTATCAACTGTGTCAAAGGATGATGTGAGGTCTAATAAAATAAAGAAAAGAGACCTAACCATAGGGTTTTAGTAATAGAAACCATTGGTAATCTTGACAGGAGCAGTTATGGTAGAATGCCGGAGGTAAGAGCCTGATTGGAATGGGCTCAAGAGAGAACAGAAGGAAAATAATTGCAAACAGGAAGTAATAGCACAAACAACCCTCAAGAAGATTTGCTATAAAAGCAAAATAGAAACTGTGAAGTCTTGAAGGAAAGGAAATTTTGAGAGAATTTGGTTTGGTTTGGTTTGGTTTGGTTTAGTTTGGTTTGGTTTGGTTGTGCTGGGGAAAATCCTTGCATTCTTGTATGCTGATAGACAATAATCCATTAGAGACATTGGGTTGGAAGTTTCAGGGGAAGAGAGACACACCTGGGATGGACTGGTTACTCTTCTCTACAGTACAGTATCTTAAGAGGTTCACCTCTTGAGAGGCATAAAGTTTCCTCAGGGCATTTCACTTTCTATTAGTATGAAGTACATTCAGAAACTGAGTAGACAGGGGATTTAGCTAATGATGGATTATGAATTCCAAAGATTGCACTAAAAGGATTTCAAAGAGTAGGGAAGGATAGGAACTGGGACAGAAAACAAAATGAGCAAAGTTCGATGAGCAGTAGAATAAAAGAGATGAGGAACGACCTAGAAATATGGATTTGAGGAAACTGACATAAATAGAAGTAAATGAAAACAGTGAGGTGAGTCCTAATGGACCCAAGACAAGTACTGGTGATACATGCTGGTTAGGAGCTAGAGAAGGAGAGTTTCTGGGGAGCTCTTTTTCCCTTTTGGTTTGCCTGGTGCAGCTCAGCATTTTAGCAAACTATGGACTAGACAGTGCAGTGACACTTTTTTCTCCCATATCTCTTAGACACCAAGGATATTGCTCAGTTGCCAGTGCAACAAGAGGGGACAGACTTTTTTCCAGGTCTGGAGCTGGGTTGTGAGATACATCAGATGGCCTGCACTACCTATGCTCTGGTCACTCACCTTTCACAGAGCTGATGATTTTGTAAAATTTTCTTGATACATTGTAAAAGCGATTTTTATGGGCGATTCAAATGTACTTAATTCCATCTTGTCAGAGCCAACCTGCACTGAGTCATCAAATCAAGAGTTAACTCCCACCCCCTTGCTTTCACAGAAATCTAGAACTGATATATGAGTGCTGTTTGGAAAACAATTCAGCCACGGTCACTGTTATAATGAGAACAGTTATGTGGCTGGATACTTTCCAGACAGCATTCATAAACCTAGAGGATCTTTGAGTAGCATGATGAAGGACCTCCTCTTTCCATATTTTCACTCATGTAGCAAATGTTCTTCCAGAAACATTTCCTAGACAGCAGAGCTGAGTAACCAAGAAAAGCAGTCTCAAATAGAGCATATATGCTATGTGAAAAAAAAACAAAAACATTTTACTATGTGATAATTATATTCACAAACAATTATATGCTTGTATGTAATTTAAATGTAGTATATAAGCGAGTGCTATTTAATCCCACAAACTGGAGTCTTTTAGTTAGAGAAGTGTATTCTTAACCTGCTGCCTGGACCTGGCAAAAGGCTAAGCATGTTTCCCCGAACTGGAAGAGGCAAACTGCTCAAGAAATTTTCCTAGAAATTTAAGAACTATTTGCTTAAATAATACCACTAGTTAGCTTCTTATGTGGGGCTGAAGAGTTGACAAAATGATTTTTAATGTGGATAATGGCAAGTTATGTTATGGCAATTCATGTATAAAGATGAGATGAAAGAATTCTAATGAACTTAAAACTTTGACATGGTCTAGTGCTTATTTCCTAAAGATTGATTTTGATTTTACTAATGAGACCACAGGTGACATCGTAGCCATATGTAATAGGGAAGTACGCATTGGCCTGCTGAGCCTATTAGTGCCTGTAACATCCTTAATTGCCTTGTGGAACCATTTTCCAGTCCTCCTAATGACATGAGATCTCCTGTCTCTCCATAGTCCCAGAAATCATAACAGGGGACATGGAGTCAGCCATGGCAGTGGACTTGAACCCCTGGGTGGAATATGAATTTAGAGTGGTTGCCACCAATCCAATTGGGACTGGAGATCCAAGCACCCCATCTCGAATGATTCGCACAAATGAAGCAGGTAAGAATGTTGGAGAGTCAGAAATCTATATGGTGTGCCTCCAATCACTTTGAAAACAAGTTGAATTAACCGTGATTACTTTCTTTAGTATAATTTTGTTTCTGATTCATTTACCATAAAAGCATTTCTGTTAAAATGATTCTTTCACTTTGTGTTCAGACCCTTTTTTGTTCTGCTTGTTTCCACAAATAAAGGTATCTAGATGCTTCACTTTCCTCCCACCCCTTGCAGTCGTCATCAAGTTACCATAAAATGGAAGTTGTTTTCTAATTGTCTATTCATTCAATATAGCAAATGTATAAAATTTAGAATAGATTAGTTTACCCTCTATTTATGCAGTTAAAACAGTTATCTTTAATTACAGTGTACTTCCTTAAAACTCTTTACATTGCTCTTGAACATCCGACCTGGTATAAAATTACACTTTGCAAAGGCATAGTCTAACTCACTGCCTTCTTCATATCTATGTATAAAATAAACACCCATCTGCTTCCTGACTTAGAAAACATGGCATTCTTCTGGTCTTTTAAAATAAAGTATCTCTGATAAAATATGTTTAATGACCACATGAGGGGCATTAATAGCTTTATTAAAAAAAATTTTTTTAAAGATATCTTACAGGATATAAAACTTAAAGCAACAAACAAGACTAACAAACAAGCAAAACCTCATAGACATAGACAATATTTTAGTGCTTACCAGGGGTTAAAGGGGTGGGAGGGTGGTAGAGGAGGGTGAAGGGCGTCAAACATATGGTGACAGAGGAGAACTAACTTTGGGTGGTGGACACACAATTCCATAGATAGATGATGTATTTATTATACAATTGTATACTTGAAACCTACATAATTTTATTAACCAGTATCACCCCCAATAAATTCAATTTTTTTAATATTTTAAAACTCTTATAGATGTCTTACCTATCACTTGGTTCAAGCAGAATAAAGAATAGTTTAATAGAGTTATTATTGCTTTCAAGTCTGATTGAAATTAATCTTTTATGTTTCTATAAAATTAAATATTAAAAAATATAATAAGGTACTAGTTTAGGCAAACACAAATGTCAATAACATTGGTGAGAAAAATCTGATAATAATAGAGAAATAGGGGTGGGATGGGGCAAATAGCAGATACATGGAGGGGAATAAAACAGATTTTAATGTCTTTATACTCAATGATAACATATGAATCTCAATAATTATTAGAATATAATTATAAGAATGAGGATTTTGTCTTATTTGTTCACTTTTATATCTTTACCACCTAAACAGTATCAGGCACCAATACTCCATATGTCTTTGTTGTTGTTGTTTTTCTGTATATGACCCTGGATCAGAGACACATGCACATAGAAGACTAAGAATTAAGTATCAATTTTATATTATAGAATAGGACCAAAAATGATATTTGTGGCTTTAAAAACAGTGATTTGTGATTTGTGATTGAACAAAACTTATAATAATTAAAATAAATTATTAAAAGAATCAATTCTTTTTCTAAAACACAGTAGGTCTGGCCATTTTTAAAAGTGTTTCTCTAAAATATACTGGTTCTTTTAAAACAGAAAGAAGGAAAGGAATACCAAATGTTCCAATTATTGCATTGTGTCAATAGTCACACAAAAGATGTTCAAATTGTTTCCATATACAAATTAAGCTACCTAGAAAATAAAAGACAAAGTAGCCTAAATATCTTGGAAAAGATTCGTTCACAGAACATCCAACTTTTCTGCTTTAGTGACTTGCCTATTACAAGTTGTTTTTTCTGAACTTTTTTGAGAGTGCGAGTTTTAAATCAACATTAGTTGCCTGGTTAGATTTTCATGCATTCATAAAACCAGCCATGCTTTTATTGTGTACAGGTGTTCTTTAATTAAGAACATAACAGGTTAGTCTTTCCTCCTTTTATGTACTCACTGTGCAGATATTGAAATAACTGCCAATATTAAGTACTTATGCACTGGTAATTTCTAAAAAGCACTGCCTTATTTTGCATATTGTTAACTGTATTTAAACAAAGGCAAAGATTACTGCCTAATTCAAAAGCTTTCTATAAATATTCATTTCAAAAATAAATAATCCATTTGGGAATGAATAATCCTTTTAAACTTTTTATAGTATAAATCTTCTCGCACTATTAAAAAGCATTTTAGTAAAAACTCTTCTACTTTTCTAGCTAAAATGTATTCAGATGATGCATTTTAAAAGAGTTCTTCGTCTATTTCTGTGCCTATCTCAATCATACAGCTTCTGTCTCTCCATTTTATCAAGTCCTGTATACTTTGACATACTTTAGCCCATTAAAATCTTATGGAAAAGAAGAAAAATAGCATGAAAAAGGCATGAAATACTCTACTTTGAAAGTGAGTTGAGGAGGGCTTGTGCTGTCTACTTTATGCCTCTTGTGGTTTAGTGCCACACAGGGTTAAAGCTACTAATGGTGTTGAACCAAGTGTTGACTTTTGTGCCTGTTTTGTCAGGCAGCAAAGATTAAAACAGACACCATATCCTCAGACGTCCTCTCAAGCGACACACTTTGCCTCTATTAAGTGCATGTCCTGTATTTTAAAAGATGATTCTGTTCTAATGGATGCAGTAAAATTTGAAAATCAACGGAGCTCCTTGGAAGAGAAAAGGTCTCCCATTCAGGATATTAACTTGGAAGTGTTATGTCCCTTGAAAACTCTCTTATTAACTAGAATATTCTAAATCCCAAACCATTTATAGTAAAGCATTTTTATCTTAGAATAGCTCCTTTCCCACAAGCCAAAAAGTAAGTTTTTCTTTGAGATTTCCTCTAAGATATATTTAGAGTCTTCAAGTCATCAAAATACTGTTAGCAACTAATGAATGTAATATATATCGGTTCAGTCTGACTTTCCGTTATTAAGATTTCAAAATAGTAATATAAATGTTTTTTTACTTTAATGTACATTTATATTTATAGTACAATTTTTTTTAATATTATTATATTTTATTGTTAAATATAATGGGGTGACATTGATTGGTAACAATTAGATAGTTTCCCGATGTACAACTCCACATCACATCACCCATGCATCGCATTATGTGCCCAGCTCCCAGAATCAGGTCCCCCTCCACCACCATATATCTAGTGCCCACTCCCCCCTCCCCACACAACTCTCCATCCCCCCTCCCCCCTCCTCTCCAGGTAAACACCAAACCATTGAGTGTGTCCATAATGCTGGTGCCCTCTCCCACCTCCCCTCCCTCTCTCCCTCCCCCCTCCTCCCCTTCTCTCAGGCAATCACCAAG
>PVKE010019090.1:5923-28948 GCA_004027555.1 Craseonycteris thonglongyai | reverse complement strand
GCCATGCTGCTCTCACACCACATTTCAGAGTTAATTAAACATCCTGGGTTACAGAAGAAAATGGCGCCCACCTTTAGCAGTAGACCTTTGGTTAAAGCCACTGAAGTTACATGAGCTCTCTGTTCTCCTTCAAGTTAGTGATCCCCAGGAATGAAATATGGCACGTGGATAGGCTGACCAGATGCCCCACTTTTTAAAAAAGATTTATTTTATTGTTTTTGACAGAGAGAGAGAGAGGACAGAGAGGGGGGGAGGGCCCAGAGCAGCCTCCATAGTTGTACGTCATCAGTTTTCGACATGGTTTCATTCCATACAGGTGGGTGGGGGCTGGGCAGGGTGGGAACTGGGCTGAGAGCCTCCTGCATGGGAGGCATGCCCCCTCAAGCTGGGGACTGAACTGGGGACCTTCCACATGGGAAGCTCGCCCCAGCGAGAACCAAACTGGGGGCCTCCCACATGAGAAGCACACCCCAGTTCAGCATATGGATCTGCACGGGCCAGGGCTGGTACTCAATCCTCAGACCCTAGGGCTGCAAAGTGAACATTTAACCCACTGAGCCATCCTGGCTTCCCCCAGATGCCCCATTTTATTTATTATACCGTTTTTCATTTTATTTTGTGGGTAAGAGGAAAGTTTATTGAAAGTAAAAACCAAGCAAGTGCACTTCTAAGAGGTGGAAGCGGGCCTCGAGCAAGAAGAGCTAGCTCACAAAGGGGCCCAGATGCCCAGTTCAAACAAGTCAGGAAACAACAGTACTGTCCTGTTTGAAATGGCACTATGGTCAGCCTAGTCCAGCTAGGCTACATTCAAGGGCTTAGTAGGCTGACCGTCTGTATTATTTGAAACAGGACAGTAGCATTGCTTTCTGTTCCTTTTTTTTTTAAATTATTTATTTAATATTATTTTATTCAGATAAAAAGGTCTCCATGGGCTGGATGAGAGGGATGCAGCCCGCAGGCCGCATCTCTCTGTTCCATTTAAAGCGTGGCCTCTGGTGAACCTCCAGCTGGAGAGCAACCCCCAAAGAGAAGACTGCCTTTAGGCTAACCTGCTGCCCTGGCCTATCGGTTCTGAGGTGAAAGGTGCAGCTGAGCAGGTGTCCAGCTTTGCTAAGTCAGAGCCCTCTAGACATTTCTCACCACATCATCTGCCTCCACATGCCCCAGCTTCAGCATCCCATAGCTGTGCTCTTTCTGCTTCCTTTCTGTCCCCTCATCTGGGTAACCCACAAAGAGGCACATTTGAGGAGACCCAGCAGGGACAATGGAGATCTCCTGAGCTACCTGTTCATTCACAGTTGAGTTGATTGAGCTTCCTGTTGGCAGGGCCCAGAACCGCAGAGTCCGTGGTGGCCCCCTACCCAAGCAGCTTGCCCATTTACACCAGTGGGACATGAGCACATCATCATTCTCAGTGTCTACCATGACATGTGAAAGGCTGGAAAGACCAGGAGAGTGAAGTCTGGAGATCCCGTCTTCCCATAGAGCCCTCCGCCTCATTCTCTTCCATGTGGACCAATGCTTGCTGCTTCTATTTCTCCCTCATCCCGCTTCAAAGTTGTTTTTTCTTTTTCTTCTTTTAAATCTCACTTTCCTCCTGCCCAGCCTGGTCTATATCCCAGTCTTTTCCCCAGTGTAGGTTTCCTTATCTCCTCTTTGCATGATTCCCTGCCCCGCCCCCCAGTAGCATAATAAAGACAGCTACTGCTTTTCAACATATAAAAATGTTTTAGCACTTATATGCTACCATGTGTGCAAACATCCCATCTGGGCTTTCCCTAAATCCATAGTCACTGTTATGAGGTGTGAATGCTTGGGTCACAAAGAGCTAGAAGATTCTGAGTAAACTGGTAGGCCCACTTTGTTTTCTCATTGCCCGGTGGCCCTGGAGCCGGAGAGATTGAGCTAGCCTATTCCATAGATTTCTTCGAGGTTGTCCAGTGCTCAGTTATCCTTTCATTTCATTCAACAAATACTTACTAAGCACAACTGATGAGCAAGGAAGGCTCTTGGTGAGATCAGCACACATTGATGAGATATATAGCAGCCTGGGGATCTGTCTGGGCCATTGAGAAGATACCTCAATTTGTTCATTTAGTAAACGTTGATAACACGAACTGTTAAGCCCTGTGCTAGGGGCTAAGGATGCAATGACAATAAAATGAATACACTCTCTATTTTCATAAATTTTATATTGCAGAAGAAAATGCAGATTAAATGATGTATTAACAAATAAACAATTCTAGATCTTAAAAGTCCTGTGAAGGTAACAAAGTACATAAAATGGGTGGAGAACCTACTTTAGATAAAGGGGTCAGAGAAAGCTTCACTGAGAAGGCTCTATGTAAGCTGATGCCGGAAGATGAGAGGGAGATCATTAGACAAAGACTGAAGATAGAACATTCTAAACACAAGAAACAGCATGTGCAAAGGTCCTGAGGCAGGAACGGTTTAAGTGTCACAGTGAGCAGAACCATCTCCATGGACACATTCCTTGCTTTCCTTTTTTGTATTTGGGTCACAGAGGCTGCCTTTTAGAAGAGAATGAACATTTTGATTTTTTCAGTATGTGACAAGTTATTTTGTACATTTTCGTCCTCCAGAAATGGTTCAAGAAGCGCCTGGCCCAGTGGCGGAAGTCGGAAGGCCTACCTTCGGAATGCAGATCCGTCACGGACTAAGGAGATGGTGGGCAGTGGTAGCTTCCCTCCATGAAGATCATCTGCTATTTCTCACCTCTGCTTAACTAAGCTAGTTTGGTTTTTCAGTGTAGTGTCGTGTGTTCCACTGTTAGCTATCCTGCTATTTAACACATTGTATTTTTTTAAATGTATATAACTAGAAAATAAAATAAAAATAGGAAGCTATGTGCAGTTTCTGTGACTTGGCTGGGAAAGTGGTGTGTCTTGTATTTCCCTTTGGGTCATGATGACAGTATGAAAACTAAGTTTGCTTTTGAATATCACCTCCCAATAACAGTTTACTTTCAACATCCAGTTAAGAGCAGGCAAGGCCTCTGTTGAACAGATAACATGACCAGGAGGAAGAAACATTTCTTTCTGAATCTGTTTCCCTAAGTTGTTTTCCTTGTTTCATTCAATACATTGAGGTTGAATGCAGATACAGAGAAATATTTGAGTTGTCTGGATTTCATAAAGCAGTTCCTTGGATTAAAGCTATATTAACTCAGAAAGGATCCAGTTAGATTAGAAGACAGAACCTCTACAAATAACAAGGCAGACAGCAAGTAACTAAGAAAAAAATCCTCGAAAGTCTTGAATTTACTGTATTTAAATGCATTTGTTAAATTTATTTTGCTAAACAAAATGAATTGCTTTTTGTCTCTAAAATTGTATTTTAAATAAAACATTAACATTATTGTTGAAAATGCACTGAGTACTCTGCAGATTTTTAACTGACTAATAAACACACCAAAGAAAAACAATAGCTACAACATGGGAGCAGACAGACAAAAGAGCTGTCGTTTTCCAAATCCTACTCAAAGCATGGTTGGGACTGGCATCATCAGCATTGGCTGCAGGCTTGTGAGAAATGCAGAATTGCAGGCTCCAATCCAGCTCCACTAAATCAGCATCTGCACTTTTAACAAGGTGCCCAGATGGTGAATAGGCACAGAAAGGTTTGAGCAGCACTGTTCTAAAAGTCTGCAGCCAACTTGCATCCATTTTTTTTTTATCATAGCACATGAAATGCCTTAGTAGTCTATCAATTAAGATTGTGCTTGATTGCATGGAACAGTAACTTTATTACAATAGACTTCTTGTCTACTTGTTTGATTAATTGTTTTTACATAAGACATCAGCAGGTAGGCAGCACCCTAATGTTGTCAAGGACCTAGTCATTCTGTCTTCCTACTTCGCTATCTTCAGCACGTGGCTCTCGTGTTCATGGATGCAAGATGGGCATTAAGTGCATTTTAAGCAAAAAACAGAAAGAAAGAAACAAAGAAAAAGACAAGACTCCTTTAAAAAAGTTTTCCCCAAAACCCCCTACCCAGCCACTTCCACATACATCTCATTGGCCAAAATTGTGTCACATGGCCACTCCTAATGGCAAGGGTGTCTGGGAAGGTATTTTGAATAGGGCATATTGCTGTCTTGAGCAAAACCAACGGTCTGTGGGTTAGGAAGAAGGTGGGGATGGAGTTTGGAAAGACTAAGCAGTGTTTGTCAGCTCAGCGGGGAATGACCCTGGTATATACTTCTGTACTCTGACCTACACAGTCCTTGCAGTTCTTTAAAATAAAGAACCCAAAATAAGAAACACTAGCAGTTATCAAGAATACAAATGTTTAGAAGATCTCATTAAACATCCTTGGCAAGGTTCCTCTTCCTCTACCTTAAAACATCACTTCTATAAACAGTACACACAGAACCGGGATCGGAATGGAACAGCCTTATCTGGCACGCTGCCCTGCACCATCATTAGTGGTGGTCTGAGCACCTGTCAGCACTCAGGCCTGGATGCTGACGTCACTTTCTAGAGAGAAGAAGGGAGAAGGTGAAGATAAGGCAGGAATATGAGAACGGAATAGACACCGATGAACAGATAGGGAGGAAAAAATGTGCTGCTAATGGGACTGTGGGCAAAGTGGACACAGGGCTTGGTGATCTGTCCATGTCAGACAATGAAAGAGCTGCTAAACCAGGTCTAAGATCCAGATCAGAAGTCCTTCCAGTGCCCCAGAGACATGATTCAACAGCAGTCCCTCTAGGACGAGAAGAATGAACCAGCTGGGAAGAGTGTGACTTCAGCTTGGTGCGGAAAAGAACCGTTCATCACAGAAGGATCCCTTCCTGTGCAATCCAGCCTGAGTCAGGAGTTGCGAATGGCACATGCTGGGGGAACTTGTGTCTGTTTATTATTTATTTATTTATTTATTTAAAAATAGTTATGTTTTTATTTGTTCATTTCTTACACTTGAAGCACTACTGACGACATCCTTAGCCTAAGAATCTTAGCCATAATCCTAAACTGTTGCATAAACTGCAGCTAACCCACTTTAAGGAGTTTTCTCTCTGTGTCAATTTTACAGAAGCCTACCCATCCCCCCTAGTTTCTTGTTGTCACCAACCTTAATGAGGTTGACTTGGTGCCTCCACCAACTTCAGGTATACAAGTTCATCACAGATGGATGCAAGCTCACCAAGATGAGGTTGGCACTTGTCCATGGCTTTGGCAGCTTTGAAAATTGCACATTAGGCCTTCATGAATGAGGCCAGTTTTCAGCACCACATGTAAAGGAGTATTAACATCCATTCTACCGCCTGGTACAGTGCCTTCCTCGGCCATGCTAGTGGGTGATGGGTAGGTAGCAGGTGGGTAACAGGTGGGTTACAGGTGGAACTGAGCCTTTTTTTTTAATGTTTATTTTTATTGTTAGAGAGAGAGAGAGAGAGAGAGAGAGAGAGAGAGAGAGAGAGAGAGAGAGAGAAGGGGGAGGGCCCAGAGCAGTTTCCATAGTTGTACATCATTAGTTTTCGACATACCGTAGTTTCATTCCTCAGGTGGGCATGGGGCTGTGAAGGGCAGGAACAGGGCCGGGGGCCTCCCACATGGGAGGCACATCCCTTGAGCTGGGGCCTCCTACGTGGGAAACACACCAGGGCAGGAGCTGAACCAGGGGCCTCCCACATGGGAAACTCGCCCCTGTGAGAATCAACTAGGACCTCGCACATGGGAAGTACCCGTAGTTCAGCATATGGGTCTGCACGGGCTGGGGCTGGGACACGATTCTTTGACCCCGGGGCTACAGTATGAACACTCAACCCACTGAGCTATTCCAGTATCACCTGGAGCTGTATCTTTTTTTTTAATTTTAAATTTTTTTTTTTAAGAAACGAAGAGACAGAGAGAGAAACAGAGAAAAGGGGGAGGGCCCAAAGCAATCTCCACAGTTGTATGTTATCAGTTTTTCGACATGGTTTTATTCCACACAGGTGGGCAGGTACCCGCACAGGGTGGGAGTTGGGCCGGGGGCCTCCCGCTTGGGAGGTACACCCCCTTGAGACAGGGACCAAACTGGGACCAGAACTGAACTGGGGGCCTCCTGTATGGGAAGCACACCCCAGTTCAGCATATGGGTCCACACAGGCCAGGGCCCAGATTGGATCCTCAGTATCTGAGGCTGCAAAGCAAGTGCTTAACTCACTGAGCCATCCCAGCCTCCCCTGGAGCTGAAGCTTGAATATTCCCGAGCTTCTGCCTCTGTGTTTGGACAGCAGCAATGAAAAAATTAGTGTCTTTTAAATGTGAATTTGTTACCAATACTAACATTCTTGGGTTTATTTTTTCAACTGAGATAAAGATACAAAGATAGCAATATTCTAAAAAACAAAGCACTTTGTAAAGAGTAATAATAATTACTATTGCTACAAAGTAGTGAGGAGGACAGGGCAAGATTCATTTTGACTTCTGAGATAAGTCTTAAGGAAAACCCAGAGCTCTTTTAGTTTTATTATCAGTAGTTTCTTCTGAACACCCAGAGTCACACAGCAAAGTGATAATGCCCACCCCAGATGGAGAAATACTGTACAATCTCTCTTTCTTAGCCTTGTGTCCCAATTTTGCTATTGTAGACTCTGTTGGTTGCTTAGACTGATATTATTTATTCTCAACTCCTTTTTCTGTTGCCACCTTTCTCTATCGAGACTGTGGATGCTGGAAAGCTGAAATACTGCCTTCTCTAGCCTCACTGGGAGCTGTGGTGGTCACGTGACAAGATCTGGCCAACAAGTTTTAGGCTGAAGACTTGGGGAAGCTTTTGTAAAAGGTTTTGCTTTTCTTGGTAAAAGGTACAGAGTCCAGAGGCTCTGTTCTTTTCTCCTTTCTAACCTTGAACCAGTTTCATTTGTTGTAGAAATAAAGATAAGCCAACAATAAAAAATTAAATAAAAAATTTTCAAAAGGAAAGAAACAAACAGAATTAAACCAGTAAAACCCCATGAAAATGATCTATGATCCCACCACCCAGAGGTAACCTTAATATTAATCTTAATATGATGGCATCCCTCATTAAGGGCAGGCATGTATGTCTTTGATGTATATATCTTTTTAATCAGAGGGTCCCATGCCTCCCTCCTTGGGTTTGGTTAATTTTCTAGAACAGCTCACAGAACTCAGGAAAAACAATTTACTGACTAGATTACCAGTCTATTGTAAAGGGTATAACTCAGGAACAGCCAGATGGAAACTATGGGTGTGGAGCTGTCACGCCCTCTGTGTGCAGCAACTCTCCCAGCACCTCGCTGTTCACCAGTCTGGAAGCTGTCTAAATCCTGAGCTTCAGAGGTTTGTACGGAGACTTCATTATGTAGTCATGATAGAGTAAATCATCAGCCATTCACGATTACATTCAGTCTCCAGCCTCTCAGGATTAAATTCCATCTCTACCTCTGGATCCCTCCTTGGAGGTCATGGGTGATGGGGGAGGGCTGAAAGTTCCAACCCTCTAATCACATGGTTGGTTCCCTTGGCAACAGGCCCCCATCTTGTGTAGGGGCTTTCCAACAATCACCTGTTAACATAAACTCAGGTACAGTGGAAAGGACTTGTTATGAGTAACAAGACACTCCTTTTACCTTCATCATTCTAAAGCTATTTTAGAAACTGTAGCTATTTGAGGACAAAAAACCAAATGTTATGGCAAAATATGTTCCCATTGCTCTTATCATTTAGACAATTACAAGGGTTTTAAGAGCTGTGTGCATGGGATGGAACAAAGGCCAAAGATATATATTGGTCTTATTCTAAATTATAATATCACAGGATAGAAAGATTCTTCCTAAGGAAAAATTTGCTCTTTTGTTTACGAAAACATCTTGATTAGTTGGTTTCCTTTTCCCTTTCTTTTTCTTTCTTTCTTTCTTTCTTTCTTTCTTTCTTTCTTTCTTTCTTTCTTTCTTTCTTTCTTTCTTTCTTTCTTTCTTTCTCTCTCTCTCTCTCTCTCTCCCTCTCTCTCTCTCTCTCTCTCTCTCTCTTTCTTTTTGGCTGTAAAACAGGTCTAGAAGGAGAAAAAAGAATTCAGTGGCTGTGCATAATAAAGTAGCAGGAATTTAGGGCTGTGGCTTACGGAAACTCAGGTCAGGGGGATATTTGAGATCCTCAGGCACTCAGAGAAGGCATAGAGGAGAATGCTCTGGTGAGGGAGAGCAGGCTCCAGAGGTCACGGGTCAATGTGTCAGCTGCCCCAGAAGGCTGGTGGAGTTGGCTCAGGGACTGTCAATGTCAAATACTCTCTTTTAAATTAGCATCTGTGCAGCACCAGGCCTGCTGTTGCTGTGCTGCCATTGTCCTTTGTTATCCTCAGCCGTCACAAAGTGGCCTAGCAGTGGTGATGCTTCATGGGATGAGGAAGGAGCTGCTTGAGCCATGTTCATGGCACGCAGTGGACAACAGAAGCATTCTGTCTGCTATCTTCTTGTAAAGGGGTAACAGCACCCCTTTGTTCTTGGGAAACCCCTACTTCATGTGGTCTTGAAAGAGTCATTAATCACAGGGCCCCAGATTCTGCACCCTACCCAGAGTTAGACACATGAGCCAGACTGGCCAACCAAAATGCCATAGACCTTTGCCCATGGGGATGGGACCAGGATTTGGGTCCTGGACCTCATCTGGGTCAGAACCCTTCACCATAGTTTTACTATTTGAACCTGGAGGCGTTAGGGACAGTTCCCTATTACCCTCTTGCATGGAGAGTTGTGAAGTTGGAGGCCGGAGGTTGAAGACAGCCCGCCAAGCCAGCCACATAGAGAAGACAACTGTGTAATGTGAGAGAATGAAGCCAGGCAGAACTGGGAGTGGAAGAGAAAAAGGGGGAGAGGCCAGGTTCTGAGGCCTTGGTTCCCATTCTTCCCTTGGGCCACCTCAGCCTCCCTGGCTTTGTGAACTGGTGAACTCCCTTCTTAGTGTATAGCTGTCATTTTCAGCACTCCGACTAATGACAGTGAAGAAAGTAAGAGAAGAGTGCATGAAAGGAGAAATATCAGCCACTAGAATAATTAAGAATCCAGGAGAAGCAGAAATTCAGAGTAAAAGAAAGCCAGAAATATATAGGCCAACAACCCTTAAAAATAAATGGGCAGAGAACCAGACTTTTCTTCGTTGATAGAGACTTGAGAAAACATAATTTTGCACATTAAAGGGAAAGACAGCAAGTAGATAATTTATGAACATCAAGCACATACTTTTTTGAACTAAGTGTAAATGTGTGGTAGATCAGAGTTTTTCGCCTTTGGGGGAACATTTTGTTACCTTCTCCTAATCTTTGCCATCACTGTTTAGAAGTCTTGTTTCACATTATTCCACTGTCCACTAAAAAGTCATTATGAAAACCTCATTTCAACTGTTTCAAATGTATTTCTGCCCAAACTCAATGCCAAAGTAACTAGCAGTAACAATGGTAATAAGAAAAATACATTTAAATTTCACATTCTTTTCCCATGATGGGAATACTAAGAGGTAGTGAAGTGCACCTAAGTTAAGCCAGGATCTGGGACGTCAGCCACTGGTTAAGTTGGCACGGCAAGAGAATAAGAATTTTTGGTTTTATGAAGCCTGGTGCTGTGATATGGTGGTTTCTAATACAAACAATTATAGGCTTGAAGAAGCAAAGTTTTCTAGAGATCTCTTGCTTCACCTTCACATCAGTTGTACTCTTACAAATATTTGAGCACAGCTGCACTTGGGGATATGATTGTGCAAAAAATTTTAACATGGCTTCTTATAAGAGTTTACTGTCCACTTACATTTAGGAAAACATAAGAAACATTTTATTTGAATCTCAGTTTTATGTAACTCATCTAACTACTTAAATATAATGACAAACTGAGTCATAGTTCATATGACTCATCCTTAGAGCTCCAGATTAGCCATGCAGGAGGATTTTCTTTCTCTTTTTCTCAAATGAAAGCTCCCTCTCCCCACTCCTTTTTTTTTTTTTTTTTTCTCCAAGCTTTTTATATGGGAATTTGACATTGTCTGGGAGTTAAGAGGCAAATTTCTGGGGATAGTGACCCTAAGGATAAAAGTTCTCAGGCGTATAAGAACTATAATCAAAAGCACTGAATCTTTTCAGGATACAGAATGTGTATTCACAAATGGGAAGGAAAGTGCATGTGTATGTTTATGTGGCCAGAGGGGAGAGCTGAGGCAGAGAACTTTGTTTATCCCCTTTCTGGTCTCTCCTTCCTGTAGTTTTTTTCCCCCACTATATTTATTTATTTTGACTTTTAATATTATTTCATAGTAACTTCAGGTGCATAACATAATGGTTAGACATTTATATAACTAAGAAGTGATCCCCTGACTAGTCTAGTAAGCACGTGGAGCTATCCATAGTTATTACCATATTATTGGCCATATTCCCTATGCTTTACTTTACATCCCCATGACTATTATGTCACTACAATTTGTGCTTTGTAATTCGTTCACCTTTTTATGCTGCCACCAACCCTCTCCCATCTACCATCCCAAATCTAGGACCCATCTGACATCACAGTTATTACAATATTATTGACTGTATTCCTTATGCTATATCCTCCTTCCCCATGACTACTGTGAAATGACCAATTTGTATTTAATCCCTTCCCTTTTTCACCCACTTCCTCAATCCCCCCTCCCAACTGGCAACAATCAAAATGGTCTCTGTATTCTTGAGTGTGTTTCTGTTTTGTTTATTTTTTCTTTAAATTCCACATATACGTGAAATCATAATGCATCTGTCTTCCTCTGTCTGACATACTCCATTCAGCACAATACCCTCCAGTCCATCCATGTGACTGCAGTTGGCAAGAACCCCTTCCCATCCATGGCTGAGCAGTACTCCATTGTATATATGTGCCTCCTCCTTTTTAGTCATTCACACATCGATGTACACCCATCTGCTGCCTCCACAGCTCGGATATTGTAAATCATGGACATCTGGATGCACGTGACCCCTCAAAGTAGTGTTTTGGGGTTTCTTTGGATAAATATTGAGAAGTGGATTTACTGGGTCCTTCTGGGTCCTTTGTCTCCTGTTATAGCCTCTGTTTTAAGGTTTATTTTGTCTAGATAGGTATCGATACCCCAGCTTTTTTGTTTGTTTGTTTGAAATATCTCTTTACTTTTCATTTACTATTTGCTTACTTTCAGTCTGTGTGTGTCTTTCGATCTGAAGTGTCTTATAGGCAGCATATGTAAGGATATTGTTTTCTTATGCATTCAGCCACCCTATCTTGAGGTGAGTGTTTAATCCAGTTACATCAAAAATTATCATTGATGGGGAAGTCAGGATGGCTCAGTGGGCTAAGCACTCACTTTGCAGCCCTGGGAACCAAAGATCAAATCCCGGCCCGGGTCCGAGTGGACCATATGCTGAACTGGAGAGTGCCCCCAGTTCGGTTCTCACTGGGGTAAGACCCCGGCTCATTTCCTGACCTGTGCAGCCCTACGCCCACCTGTGGAATGAAACTATGTGGAAAAACCAATGATGTACAACTATGGAGACTGTCCTGGGCCCTCCCCCTTCTCTCTGTCTCTGTATCTCTCTCTCGCTCTCTCTCTCTCTCTCTGTCAAAAACAATAAAAATAAATCTTTAAAAAAATCATTGATAGATATGTAGTTATTGCCATTTTATTCATATTTTTTATCTTTTTAAATTTTGTCTTAAAGTCCCTCTAATGTTTCTTATAACACTGGTTTGTGGTGATAAACTCCTTTAGCTTTTTTTTTTGTCTGGGAAGCTCTTTATCAGTTCTTCGATTCTAAATGATAGCCCTGCTTAATAGAATAATCTCGGTTGTAGGTCCTTGTTTTTCATTACTTTGAATATTTCTTGCCAATCCCTTCTGGCCAGCAAAGTTTCTGTTAAAAAAATTAGCTGATAGTTTTATGGGAGCTTCCTTGTAGGTAACTAACTGCTTTTCTCTTGCTGCTTTTAAGATTCTCTGTGTCTTGAACCTTGGCCATTTTAATGATGATGTGTGTTGGTGTGGGCCTGTTTGACTTCATCTTGTTTGGGACTCTCTACATTTCCTGAGCCAGTATATCTATTTCCTTCGCCAGGTTAGGTCATTTTTTTGTCATTATTTTCCTAAATAGGTTTTCAATCCCTTGCTCTCTCTTCTCCTTCTGGGACCCTTATCATGCAAATGTTGGTGTGCTTGAAGTTGTTCCAGAGGCCCCTTAAACTATCCTAGTTTTTTTGTACTATTTTTTCTTTTTGTTGTTGTTCTGATTGGGTATTTTCTGCTACCCTTTCTTTTTTTTTAAAACATTTATTTTTATTGTTTCTGATAGAGAGAGAGAGAGAGAGAGAGAGAGAGAGATAAGGGGGAGGGCCCAGAGCAGTCTCCATGGTTGCATGTCATTAGTTTTCTACATAGTTTTTACTCCACAGGTGTGCATGGGTCTGCTTAGGGCAGGGACCAACAGGGGCCTCCTGCATGGGAGGCATGCCCCGCAATCCAGGGGCCTCCCACATGGAAAGCACACCCAGGGTGTGAGCCAAAGCAGGGCCCTCCCACATAGGAGGCTCACCCTGGCAAGAACAGAACTGGGGACACACCCCTGCTCAGCACATGAGTCCACATGTGCCGGGGTCAGGACGTGATTCTCAGATCTCAGGGCTGCAAAATGCATGCTCAACTTACTGAGCCATCCCCACATCAGCTACCTGTTCTTCTAAATCCCTGATTTGATCTTCTGCTTCATCTAATCGATTGTTAATTCCCTCTAATGTATTGTATTCTTTATTTCTGACTGGTTCTTTTTTTATGTTTTCTGTCTTTGTTGAAGGTCTCCCTGAGATCATTGAGCATCCTTATAACCAGTGCCTGGGACTCTTAATCTGGCAGATTGCTTGTCTCCATTTTGTTTAGTTCTTTTTTTAGAGCTTCGTTCTGTCCTTTTATGTTTCTTTGTCTCCCCATTTTGAGTGCCTCCGTGTGTGTGTTTGCATGTATTGGGTAGAACTGCTATGCTCCCTTGTCTTAGTGGAGAGGCCTTATGTAGCAGGTATGCCATGGGACCCAGGGGCAATCTTCCAGTTCACCATAGCCAGGTGTTCCAAGGGTGTCCTTCATGTGCGTTGTGTGGACCCTCCCATTGTAATTGAGCCTTGGTTGCAGTTTTCTTGTCCATGGGCAGGACTGACCCTCAGGCTGATTGGTTGTGAGGACTGGCTGTGCCTGCAATGGAGGAGTTTTGATGCAAGGGCTGACCCTATAGAGCAGGGTTTGCTTTAGCAGTCTCTGGTGCCTGCCCCGTCTGCCCTTTGGGTGTGTCATCCTAAGAGGTGGCTGGATGATTCTCTAAATTCGTTCAAAGTTGGCCACCAGGCATGCCAGCCCTGGGGCCTTTTGGGAAGGGACCTGCTGGAGGCCAAGTTTAGCTACATTCTCTGCCTTGCTGTGAACCACCTGGTATGAACCACAGAGAAACCTGCAGATGGCTGCCACTCGCAGTGGGCTTGGAGGTGCCTTGAGAGGCCCAGCTGCGAACCATGACCAGCTATTGCTAGTGCCCAGTTCAGGGCTGCTGAGCCAGAGGTATGGAACATGCCAAAGCCAGATGCGATTTGTTTGTGTTTTGTGAATCTTTGAAAGACTTCATAAAAGTTCACAAAGCATGAGCTAAGACAGCTTAGTAAAAAGGATAAGTTTGGGTATGCCCAACGTTTTGGTTGGGTGGGGCCTTGGGGAGTCACTAAGGCAGGGCTGACAAAGGTGATAGCTAGCTTGATAGAGTCAGATATGGTGCCTGCCTGTGTCTGCTCACAGGAAAGGGGAGGGCTCAACAAAGAAACAACGGCTTCCACCAACTGTTTCATCTGGGAGAAAGCTATCCCTCCAGCCCTCAACCAGAATCCAGACAATTCAGTTCCTTCCTATGAGTCCCTGATGTCTTTTAAGCTGCTGCCCCAAAGCTGGGTCTCAAAGCAAATGAGTCTATTAGTGAGTAAATCTGTCCGGGCCTTTACAGAGAAATGCTTGGGGCTGCAGCCACAATCTCTGCTGGTTTTCACAGCCAGAAAATGGGGGCTTCTCTCCTCAGCTCTAGAACCCTGGCACTAGGTCCCCAGCACCAGACCCCTCTCTCATCCTGGATGGGGAAACTCTGGCTGAGATATCTCTTCTGATTTTTAATGGTCACATGGAGGGGTAGGCCAGCTCATCTGATGTCTCTGTCCCTCTTACCTGTTTCGAGTTAGCTTCTTCTGTATGTCCTTAGTTGTAGGGCTTTGGTTCAGGTAGACTTCAGGTGATTCTCAATGATGGCTATTCTGTAGTATAGTTGTAATGGATGTGGTGCTGGGAGGAGGTAAGCACAGCCTTTATTTACTCCACCATCTTGACCAGAAACCCCACTTCTTCCTATAGTCTTATCTGAGAAGGTAGCTGCCCAGATAAATACTAAATATTTAATCTCTCATTAGCTAGGTTTTGTAGCCAGCCTCCAAAAATTTTTGCCCCCTGGTTTTCACACCTTACTATAGTCCCTTCTCACATTGTACCCAGGGTTGGTCTGTGTGACCAGTAAAAAAAGCAAAATGATGATATGTCACTTCTGAGGTTAGATTCTAAAGGACACTGAAGCTTTTCTCTCTGTGCGTCTAAAATTAGTTGCTCTGGGGGAGATCATTTGCCATGTAGAACAACCCTATAAAGAGATGCACTTGACAAGGGATTGAGGCCTCCGGACAATAGCCATAAGGACAAAGTTCTACCCACACCCCTCACCCTTCTCCAGTCTTCAGGTAAGTGAAGTCTCTGATCAACAACAACCCAGTTAAGCTACTCTTCTTGGTCATGCCCCTAAAAAGAGTAAGTGTGCTCTCTTGTTTCTCTTCCCATGTCTCACAAATTAGAATGTATCTATGGCAGTGAGCTGTCTTAGATCATGTAGATGACAGCAACATCTTAGGGTTTGAAGGGTAACAAACAAAAAAAAGCCTGGGTTTCTGTATTAGTCAGGAAACACCAGGTTTAGCATAGTAGCACTAACAACCAATGTACTGTCTTGGTGGCTTTTAAGCAATGCTTTATTTCTCACTCCCACAAATCTGCAGCAGCTCTGAAAAATTTCTCAGGATGGCTAGCCTTCATAACGATAATGTTTCTACAAAGTTCAGGGAAAGGAAAAATGAGGGAACCTTGCGTTAGCCAATAGATGTTTCTGTGACACACCTAACACTCACATTTCACTGGCCTCGGAAATGTGTATGACCATATCAAGCCCACAGGGGACAGGGAAGAACAATCTTCCTTTATTTCTGGAGGAGACTAATTTTCAGCAGAACTAATTTTTAACATAGCACTCAATACCATCAACTCATCACACCAGCACTGGACTTCTTTGATATAGGAAGATGCCCAATAGAGAAATGAATTTCAATCTTGGTTAAGTCACAGTGTTTGGGGGATCTTTTTAAAAGCCTAGCTTATATTCTAAGCAATAAAGACATTTAAATTAAAGAATGGATCTAGGGCCAACTAGATGGTTCCAAAGTTATTGACCAGGAAAATGAAGGTGCACAAATCGATAAACCCCTTTGGTCTTCCATATCCGTCCTCCATCCTTTTCTACCTCTCACTGTGGCCAAAGAAGGTGACATTTACAGATTGCCTCAACCAGACCCCCTTGTCCACTAACTTGTGGTTAGATTTAGCCAATATTAGTCATTAGCAGGAGATTAGGGGATTAAAGTAGAGTAAGGTTAGAGTATTTTTTCCATATTGATGTCCAAACAGATGTCACATTTTGACTATGACTATGTTCTCCTACCCAAGGCCAAAGCTCCTGTCAAGACCTCTCCACAGCTATAGGTCTCTCCAGCTTCCAGTAACCTTTCCCTCTCTGTGACTCATTCTAATCCTAGAAGCAGTAACTGTTTCCCTATCCTTTGTTTGTTTCCCCACATCTTTGTAGAGTTCTTTCATTAAATTGTCTTCAATTACCTCTGCCATCTACTTCCTGTCATACCATGACCAACTAGTACTTACCCCTCAAATGATAGCTATTAGTCAAAACAACCAATGACATACAAAATGGGCAGACGTGAAAGTCACAAAAGGATAATGATGATATTTTAGATAAGCAATGTAATAATCAAAGCAAACCGGCATTAGAACTCAAATCTCACAGTGCATGGAAAAGAAATTTCTTTATTGGCATCATCAAGATGGTAAGAAGCCAGTGACCTCTTAAATATTTATGAGTTTATGTCAAATCATTCCAGCAAAAGTTAGTTGACATAACTATCCAAGAATTAAACCTTAGCCCCAAATATCCCCATTATTCATTTCAAATATTATTGGCTTACCTACTTAATTCTTTAGCTGGAGTTCCACTAACTTCAGCCATGAAGCTCTGAATTAAAACATGGAGTTTGCCAGGTTTCTGTTTGAACAGGATTCAAGGAATCTCCAAAAATTTCACAGGCCACAAAGAGTACAGCTTACAGCTCAACTCATTTCATAGTGAAAGAAGGAAAAAGCAGAGACAAATGAAGGGTAGATGGGAATGGAGGAAGGGAGAAACATGCCTATCAACTTCATAGAAAAAGAGATGATTTTTTAAATGAGGAACTACTTCTACAATAAGAAACAAAGCTCCAAAACCCCTCATTTGGGAGCACTCCCCAAGGGTGACACAGCTAAAGGACGTAGAAGAAAATGTGAATTCGCTTCCAAACACATCAATTTCCAATGGAGGCTCTGCAGTGGCCAAAGGAGGAACCAATAAGATGGTGGAAGATGATTTTTATCCACAGAGATAACTAGGATAAAAATTTCTCTATGATCAAACAACACAGCTGAGAAGAAAATGAAAAAATATCAGATTCTTCATTCATTTATTAAAATATTCACCCATCCTAATCACCTTCTTCCCCCAAACACACACACACACACACACACACACACACACACACACACACACACACCAATGCCAGTGCCAACAAAACTATATGTATTTATTTGGATGCTTTTGGCTACAAGTGACTGAATATCCAAATGAAAGTGGCTTTCTACTTTCTCATATAACGAAGGCTGGTGATTCCAGGCTTGGCTAATTCAACTACCTAACTAGACCACAGCTCTAGGTTCTCCTCACTGAGGTTCTTTTCTCTGTCTCCTCAGGGCAGCAAGATGAACTGCTCTGGTTCCAAGCATCACTTCCCACATAACATCATCCAAATGTAGGAAGGAAAATCTCTGGTTTTCTCTTAAGGCAACTCTCATCTTATCAGGGAGGAAAAGCATTTTTGCATCAGTTTTCCACCCGCGTCCCCTCCCCAAGTAGTCTTCCTTTTTCCTTTCACTGTTGCATTAGGTCACATGCCCAACCACATGCCTAGAACTGGCAAAGATAATCAGCACTTAGAACAGACTGATACACAGTGGTGCTCATTAAGTATTTGCTGAATGAATAAAAAGGTAAATTGTGTTACCATGGTTACCTTAGACTAATTACAGTTTATTTCCTAGAACACATTGTTGCTTAATGGCTCAAGAAAATTGGTAAGTTGGTATTTTCTTATCAAGGAGGAAGGAAGGAATGGCTATTGGACATTCAGCCAGTAGTGTATGTCACATTATACTGTTTCTTAAAGCAGAGCAACCCAGGCAAAGGCTTAGTATTTTCTACTGGTAACTTTGAGAAGAAAATGTTTTGAAATTTAAACAAATTTTTCATGCAAGGGGGTATGTCATTAGTGGACAAGTTACTATATTCTAAAGAGAAATGAACCTTTTGTTTTTTCTGCCCCAGCATAGGCATTCGTTATTTCTGGATGTTTTCTTTCTGCCTAAACCTAGTCTTGGTTAGGTGTCTTTCAATACATTACCAAGTACTCTCTACCTCCCCATAGTACAGCATTCACCACATCAGGTTAGGCTTCCCTGTTTATTCTTCACCCCTATAGTAGGAGCTATTATGTGCTCACTAAACTCTGTTTCCTTTTCCTTCCATGTACTGAGCTGTTTCCTAACTGTCTGCAGTTAGGTGTGTGTGGCCATCTGATTAAATCTGGTCAATGCAATGTTAGTAAAGTGATGTATGCCAGTTCTGAACTCGGCCATACAAACTAGCTATGCAATCTCCTAGCTCTCTCTTTCCAACCTGCTGGCTGAATGGAGGACTCTGTGGAGAGAAAAGAATGTGAGGAAACCTGGGACCCAGAATGACTATATAGAGCAGAACACCTGTTTTCTTACCAACCTGAATGAGACTGAGATAAAATTCGGGAAGAGCACACTTTTTATTATGCTAAACCACTGAATTAGGTGTGTGTGTACAATTATCCCACCCTGACTAACACCATTGCTCATTAGAATGAAAACCTCTGGAAAGTAGAAGCCTCTTTAGCTTATTCACCATGGTATTTATTCCTTGCCCAAGTATGGTCACATAATAGGCACTTAATACATTTGAATGAAATAAATGTAATTCTTTCAATTTGTACCTACTATGTCCCAAAATAGCTTTAACTTTGTAGTACTATATTAGTAATTTTTGATATCTTCTTATACTTCAACATTGAAACTAACAGGAAATCCCTTTGAAAGGTGGCTGAAGTTACTGTTGGTTATTGGCCTCCTTGGCAACAAGGAAGGAAGGAAGACGATGCCTCTCACTTTTGAATTTGCATTACTGGGAAGAAGAGCACCAGGGAACAAAGTGACTAGTGGAAGCTTTCTTCCCATTTTCATTGCTTAAAAGGACAGTCAGAAGATGTAAAGGTAAAAAAGGACAGGGGCAACAGGTGCTATGATGTAAAGTCAAGTGAGACAGGAATATTCTTGCTATTCGTCTCAGCACACATTATGGGCAAGCATTGCTGAACGTCCAAACAGTGGTTTTTGGTGGTTTTTGGAACACCAATGAAATCACCTGGGGTAGCTCTTTAAAAATGCAAAAATTGTATTTTTAACTATTTTTCCTGCTCAGTAAAGTGTCAGAAACATTGCTACCTATACTGTTTTTTCTTTGTTTTTTGTTGTTGTTCTTGTTTTTTAAAGATTTATTTTTATCGTTTTTGACAGAGAGAGAGAGAGATACAGAGACGGAGACAGAGAGAAGTGGGAGGGCCCAGAACAGTCTCCATAGCTGCACATCATTGGTTTTTCCACATAGTTTCATTCCACAGGTGGGCAGGGCTGCACAGGGCAGGAATTGGACTGGGGTCTCACCCAGGTGAGAACCGAACTGGGGGAACTCCCCAGCTCAGCATGTGGGTCTGCATGGGCCGGAGCCGGGATTCAATCCTCGGTCCCCGGGGCTGCAAAGTGAGCTCTTAATCCACTGAGCCATCCCAGCTTCCCCTCTTTGTTTTAAAATAACTAACTTATTTAAAAAACCCACTGGGTTGTATAATTTAAAATAGTGAATTTTATATGTCAATTATATCACAATAAAAATAGTTTTCTAGATTACTATAGCACAGCAACAAATATTTATTGAGTATTTGGGAAACTGCTAAGTGCCCTGCTAAGTTCTAGAATCTCAATCAGTAGTTTTCAACCTCTGTATTATTGTTTTACACACTCTGTATTACAACCTGATTGTATTATTGTTTTTTAATAGGTTAACTGGAAACAATTTAACATCACCCACTCCATTAAATCATTTTCCCTTTTACCTGGATAATATCCATGTTAGGAAAGAAACCAAAAATAGCAGCAGGCTTTCCTTCCTGATGGCACTCATTGGTGTGGGATAGTTACAGGTGCCCTCCCTCTGGCCTCTGGTTTTATTGTTTTTCTTTCATCACTCAGCTGAAAAGCATTGCTGGTTCCCTGTCTTACAGATCCTCGCAAATGTCATGCTGCCTGGAGCTTGACCCTGGCTAAGGGAATTGCTCACTTCTTTTTTTATCTCAAAAATGACCAATAGAGTTCTCACTGTTGATATAAGTGTAAAATGATACAACTGCTTCAGAAAAACTGTTTTGCTGTATCTACCAAAGTTAAACATATGAGATCTGACAATTAAGTTCCTGAACTTGCCACCATTCACTTACGTTGACAGCCCTGTACAAACAACTCATAAAGTTTCATAACCTTAGTATATCAGTGTTTTTCGGTCATGTTCTTGTCAACATGTGGTGGTGTTTTGCTGAGTAGTGTCCATTGTTGTTGTTACATGATTTTGTGTGTAGTCGTGAGAATGTCAAAACTTGAATTAGAGCAATGAACAAACATTAAATTTCTTGCAAAACTTGGCAAGAGTGGGGGATGCCCACAGTTGAGCTCTTGCCTCGAAATAGCGAGGTCCTGGGTTTGGTTCCCAGCCCCAGCCCTGGCCTGTGCAAACCCCATATGCTGAACTGCAGTACAACTGGCAACTGCCAAGATGGCTCAGTGGTGAAGGTTCTCATCTCCCATGATAGAGCCCCCCAGCCCAGCCACCGCACATGGCCCCATATTCTCATGTGTGGAATAAAACCATGTCACAACTAATGATGTACAACTATGGAGACTGCTCTGGGTCCTCCCTTTCTCTCTCTCTCTCTCTCTCTCTCTCTCTCTCTCTCAACTTCTCTCAAATGATAAAACAAATCTTAAAAAAAAAAGAGTCTTGGCAAGAGTAGAAGTAAAATCAGGGACATGTTAGTCCAAGTTTTGGGGGATGATGCCATGAAGAAAACGGGAGTGTACAAATGGAGTCCAAATTTTTCTGAAGGGAGAGAAAGTGTCAGTGATAGAGGCCAGGATGGCCAATAAGAAGCAGAACTGACTAAAGTATTGCAAAAATTGATCAAATTATGTATCAAAATTGTTGGTTGACTATGAGAAGCATAGCAGACCAAGAAAACATTGATAGAGAAACAGTTAGGAAAATGTTGGCATGAGAAAGGTATGTCCAAAAAATGTACCTGAAGGAGCTCCCCGATGAATAAAAAAAGGAGAGTTGAAGTTTCCCAAGACCTTTTGGAGAGATAAGATGATGTTTTGGGCCATGTTATCACTGTGATGAAGCATGGGTGTATCAATAAGACCCTGAAACAAAGCTTCAAAGTGCACAATGGAAGTCAGCCAATTCTCCATAGTCAAAAATATTCTGTCAGTCCAAATCAAGAGTCAAACAATGTTGCTAATATATATTTTTTGACATTCAGACTTGCTTTATTTCTTTTTTAATTAAAATTTTTTTTTTACATTTAATGCCCTCTCTCCATTCACCACCCCCTGCAGCCCTCCCCTCTCACCTCCCCACCTCCACCCCCAGGAAACCACCAAACCACTTACTGTGTCCATGAGCTTTTGTTTCTTTGTTATTTTCAGTTTTATATCCCACCTAAGAGCGAGGTAGTATGTTTCTTGATTCTTTCAGTCTGACTTATTTCGCTTAATAAGATGTTTTCAAGGTCTATCCATGTTGTCACAAATTGCTGTAGTTCATCTTTTCTTATTGCTGAGTAATATTTCATTGTGTAAATGTACCACAACTTCTTTATCCAGTCATCTATCAGAGGACACTTTAGTTGATTCCATGACTTGGCCACCATGAACAGTGCTGCAATGAACATTGGGGTACATATATCTTTGCAAATTAAGGTTTTCAGGTTTTTTGGGTAGATACCTAGGAGACGGGATTGCTGGGTCATATGGAAATTCTATTCCTAATATTTTGAGTAATCTGCACACTGCCTTCCATAGTGGTTGTACCAATTAACATTCCCACCAGCAGTGTATGAGGGTTCCTTTTTGTCCACAGCCTCTACAGCACTTGTTATTCCTTGTCTTGTTGATTATAGCCATTCTTTTTTTTTTTTAAGATTTATTTTTATTGTTTTTGACAGAGAGAGAGAGAGAAAGATACAGAAATAGAGACATAGAGAAGGGGGAGGGCCAAGAACAGTCTCCATAGTTGTACATCATTGGGTTTTTTTCCATAGTTTCATTCCACAGGTGGGTGCGGGGCTGCACAGGGCAGAAACTGGGCTGGGGTCTCATCCCAGTGAGAACCAAACTGGGGGAACTCCCCAGTTCAGCATATGGGTCCACATGGGCCGGGGCCAGGATTTGATCCTTGGTCCCCGGGGCTGCAAAGTGAGCACTTAACCCACTGAGCCATCCCGGCTTCCCAGATTATAGCCATTCTAACAGGTGTGAGGTGGTATCTCATTGTGGTTTTAATTTGCATTTCCCTAATTGTTAGTGATGTTGAGCGTTTCTTCATGTGTCTGTTGGCTGTTTGTATGTGTTTGGGGGAGAAGTGTCTGTTTAGGTCTTCTGCCCATTTTTTAATTGGATCATTTGTGGGTTTTTTTTGTTGTTGCTGAGTTGTATGAGTTCTTTATATATTTTAGATGTTAGCCCCTGATCGGAGGCATTGCTTACAGACATATTCTCCCATTCGGTTGGTTTTCTTTTTACTTTGTTGATGGTATCCTTTGCTGTCTAGAAGCTTTTTAGTTTGATATAGTCCCATTCATTTATTTTTGCTTTTCTTTCCTTGCCTTTGGGGTCAAGTTCATATCGTGCTCTCTGAACTCAAGGTCTATAAGTTTAGTACCAATGCTTTCTTCTCCGCACCTAATTGTTTCAGGTCTTATGTAGAGGTATTTAATCCTTTTTGAGTTAATTGTGGTATATGGTGAGAGATCATAGTACAGATTCATTCTTTGGAATGTGGTTTTCCAATTTTCCTAGCACCATTTACTAAAAAAGCTTTCTTTTCTCCATTGTACATTTTTTGCTCCTTTGTCAAAAATGATCTGTTGATATGTTTATGGGTTTATTTCTGGGTTTTCAATTCTGTTCCATTGGTCTGTATGTCTATTTTTCTGCCAATACCAAGCTGTTTTTTTGTTTTTTTGTTTTTTTTAAATTTTTTTTTTTTTTTATCTTTTCACATTTATAGAGAGAAATTATCTTTTTGTCTTCAGTGCATAGTTATTTCTATTTTACTTTTTGACAGATAGAGAGAGAGAC
Source organism: Craseonycteris thonglongyai (assembly GCA_004027555.1). Taxonomy (NCBI): domain Eukaryota; kingdom Metazoa; phylum Chordata; class Mammalia; order Chiroptera; family Craseonycteridae; genus Craseonycteris; species Craseonycteris thonglongyai. Next base: position 6,007 of record PVKE010019090.1, on the reverse strand, counting down.
AGAGACAGAGACAGTTAGAGAACCAAACTGTGGGAACTCCCCAGTTCAGCACGTGGGTCCTGCCTGGGCCGGAGCCGGGATTCG